>JAATLQ010038274.1:0-88241 GCA_013421005.1 Heliconius erato x Heliconius himera
GGTTAAGCGCGGCGTTGAGTTCTGCCACTCAACACGCAATGCCTCCAGAATTCGGCAGAAAGTGGGGAACGGAGTGTCTTAACACTAGGTTCCCTCTGCCTACCCTGCTGTGTGCGGGATACAGCGTGAAGCTGATTTATTTATTTATTTTATTTTATTATAGTTGTCAATCAATTCTGCTTAAATCAATAATCATGTATTTTAAGCGGGCGAAGCCGTGGGCGGGCCGCTAGTATATTCTAAAGTGGTAAAAGTTCTCTGTACTAAAATGGCAGCTCTGTTCCCGCATTTAAAAATTAAGCAATAGTAGATAATATTTCGAGATATAGATGTTTATTATATGAGACTTAGACCTTGTGGTAAAATATTTATAACTTACGATTTAAAAATAAATAAAAACAATAGTAGCCTCGAAATTAATAATGGACTTTATATAGCATTAAAGATATATTTTTTGCATATTTAATGTAGCATTGAGTGTGACTATAAACGCGACGGTTGAAGGTTCAATTTCCATTATGGATGAAATATTTGATATTTTTGTATCCCCGTTCTGGTAACAAGGTGAAGCGCGACGTTGAGTTACGCCACCCAACATGCAATTTCTCGAGAATTTGTCGGTAGATCGGGAAGGGGACATCTTAACATTAGGCGCCCTCTACCTACCCTGCTATATACTGGTAATGAAGCTTGAAGGTGAAAAAAATATAAAAATAATATCAATACTAAAAAAATTATATAATAAACAAAACAAAAATTATCAACACTAAAGTAGAATTTGGCATTTGTATCATATACATATATTTATGGAACAAATATTTATTTGGGTTAATTGATAATAAAAATAGTTAGAAGCAAAGATAAAAAAAATACGATAAAAATTATTATAAGCCACCAAAACCAAAAAAAAAACTTAAATAAAAAAATTGATAACAAATAAGTATTATGTACTATAAGTATTATGAGGCCAACCGTGGCGCAGGGGCATAAAGTGTGACTGTAAAATCGACTGGTTGTGGGTTCGATCCCCACTCGAGGAAATGAAATATTTACTTACATTTATATTTTAATCTCTTCGCTCTGCTGTCGAGGCAAAGCGCGGCGTTCAGTTCCGCCACTCAACTCACAATGCTTTCAGAACTCGGCGGAAAGTGAGGAACGGTGTGTCTTAACACTAGATTCCTTCTGCCTACGCTGCTGTGTGCGGGATACAGCGTGAAGCTGATTTATTTGATTTTTATTTTAAATAAGTGTTACGTATACTCTATCTATAAACGTCAAAGATGTCACCACAGTTATTCAATGGATAGGTAATCTCGGTCAAACATTGAAAGCTGCGCAATCGAGCAATTAGCTGGCACGTTACCAGAATTATCCGATACTCAAATATATATATATATATATCTTGAGATATATCTTAAGATAGCCCACATAAGGTGTGATTGGCAATCGATAAAGTTAACTAGGTTATTAGTTCATGATAAACTACTACTGTTTATGTGTTAAGTTTTTTCGCGGCATTTTATTTAGTTAATAATAATATAAAAATAGAACTTAGATAGTTCTATTTTTAGCTTCACGCTGTAGAATAGTAGAATAGGCAGAGGGAGTCTAGTTTTAAGACACTTCGCAATCAACTAACCTCCGAATATTGGAGGCATTTTTGAGGGGCGGAACTCAACGCTGCGCTTTTGCCTCGACACCTCTTTCAATTTCCTCGAGCGGGAATCGAACCCACAACCTTTTGCGTTTACAGTCATACGCTTGTGCCCACGCGCCACGACTGGCCTCAATAACTTTTTAATGTTATGCTAACAATTATTTTGCTTAAATAACAATTTAAATCCTCTTGTACTATATTGTAATTTCACTTTCTGACGGGTCACGTTGTCGTCTAACGTTATATTCTTTGATCACATCTCAATAGTAGCTCTCGACTTTGTGTAGTCGGCGTACACAGTGTTGGGCCAATGTTAGCACCAACTTGGTAACCAAGTAAAAACTAGTTACAAAGTTATTTTTTAACATTTTTAAAGTGTTATAAGTGTTAAATGTGGACATTTAGGAAAGAAAAAATACTTATTTAGAAAACGTATAAAAATTTGTGCGACCAGGTTTCCAGGAGGCGTGGTTTCGAGTCCCGAACGGTAATTTTTTTCTACGTTTTCTAAAAAGTAGTTACTAAGTTATTTTTGTAGCTTTACGTTGTGTCCAGCAAGTAGTAGACAGAGGGAATCTGGGGACCTAAACTTAAGACATTCGTTCCCGAATTGCGTGATGAGTGGCGGAACTCAAAGCTGCGCTTTATTTTGTTACCAGAGCGAAGAAATGAAAACATTAAATATTTCTTATCCTCGAGTGGAAATCGAACCCACGAACTGTCTCGTTTACAATCACACACTTGTGCCCCTGCGTTACGATGGCCTCAAAAACTATCATTTCACCATTATAAACATGTGTATGTTAAACATGATATATTCTAATACTAAGCTTTTTAATTAAATAGGGAACAGAGTATCTTAACACTTGCTTCCCTCTGCCTAATCTGTTGTGTGCGGGATACAGCGTGAAACTGATTTTTTAATTATATAGTAATTAATTATTTTCCACTACTAATATACTTTGTAGTAAGTTGGGTCCAATGTAGTATAGAATGTATGTTTCGTAGGTGCGATCCGAGCGTGTGAGATGAAAGTCATTGTAGTACGAGTGCTTGAGTAAAGCTGTGTTGGCTTCACTTTTTGTTGCGAAATAAGGTTAAGTGCATATTATAATTTGACGAGGTTCCCTCGCGAATTAGGATGAGTTTACTCTCTTTTTGACTACAAATTTACAAGGTTTAGATGTTTATGTGAATGAATTTTAAGTTTATTTATTTGTTACTATTATTTGAGGCCAGTCGTGGCGCATAGTGTGACTGTAAAATCGACTGGTCGTGGGTTCAATCCCCATTTGAGGAGATAAAATATTTACGGACATTTATATTTTCATTTCTTTGCTCGGGTGTTGAGGCAAAATGCGGCGTTTAGTTCCGCAACTCAACACGCAATGCCTTCAGAACTCGGCGGAAAGTGGGGAACGGTGTGTCTTAACACTAAGTTCCCTCCGTCTACCCTGCTGTATGCGGGATACAGCGTGAAGCTAGTTTTATTATTTGTACTGATTCTTTTCTTTTTTAAGCCCTGTAATTTAAGATAATCTCAGTAATTTAAGAACTATGAGCACTTTACCTAGGTGTGATAGTGATAATATTGGTCGTATTTTAAAATTAAAAATGTTGCTGTTAATTTCAATGAAAATGAAAATCTGTTCTAAAATGTTTTATTAAATCTATCATTATTATAAAGTAAAGTAAAAAATAACCGTCTTTTACGGTAAAAAATTTAAACCGAAAAGTTAATATCCTAATGGAAACGAGTCCTTGGAAGGTAAACAAATAAGTCAGGCACGTGCTAACGACGTCTTAACTACACGCAGGCACTCGCGTGGTTACAATACATTTTTTTTTAGTTAATATAAATGTATGTTTGTTCTCTACATTTACAGCTCTGTATCACGTTTGTGATTGTTGTTGATATATTAAAAAATAAATTAAATCAGCTTCACGCTGTATCCCGCACACAGCAGGGTAGGTAGAGGGAATCTAGTGTTAAGACACTCCGTTCCCCATTTTCCGCCGAATTCTCGAGGCATTGCGTGCTGAGTGGCGGAACTCAACACTGTGCTTTGCCTCGACACCAGAGCAATGAAATGAAATATAAATGTGAATAAATATTTCACTTCTTCGAGTGGGGATCGAACCCACAATCAGTCGATTTTACAGTCACACTTTGTGCCTCTGCGCCACGACTGGCCTCAATTGTAATTGATATATAATAGACAAATATTTGAAATTTATGACTTTTGTATACTGACAATTATGTATTATTCGCTTAATAGGTATATTGAGGCCAGTAGTGGCGCAGGGGCACAAGCGTGTGACTATAAACGCATCAGGTTCAATTCTCATTCGAGGAAAATAATTATTTAATATTATATAATTTTGAGACCGGTCGTGGCGCAGCGGCACGAGGTGTGACTGCAAAACCGACTGGTTGTGGGTTCGATCCCCACTCGAGGAGATGAAATATTTACTTAAATTTATATTTCCATTTCTTCGCTCTGGTGTCGAGGTTAAGCGCGGCGTTGAGTTCTGCCACTCAACACGCAATGCCTCCAGAATTCGGCAGAAAGTGGGGAACGGAGTGTCTTAACACTAGGTTCCCTCTGCCTACCCTGGTGTGTGCGGGATACAGCGTGAAGCTAATTTAATTTAATTTTTTTTTTATATAATTTTCATTTCTGTCGAATTCTGGAGGCATTGTCAGAATTCAGCGGAAAGAGAGGAGCGTAGTGTCTTAACACTAGGCTCCCTCTGCTTACCCTGCGACATTCCACATACGACTTCAAGTTGAAAAAAAAGACATATTTTGTATCTACATTGTCTATAGCATATAAAAACAAATACAAAATTTCTTTAAAGATTAAATAATAAGTAGTGCTGATATTGTATGTGAGTTTTATAATTTTCTATTTATTTCTAAATCAATTAAGTAATTACATACACAAATGAAACAATATAATTCCGTTCGCACGTATTTAGTAATGAAAGCTCTAATAGTAATTAATTAATAATTACAAGTTATACAACTACAAATAACAATAGAATAGTTGTTAAATTGATTAGACGCCTCTGTCTAGTTATCAACTTACAATATAGGTGCGTACAAAATATTTATGTGTAAAATAAAATCAGCTTCACGCTGTATCCCGCACATAGCAGGACAGGCAGATGGAAGCTAGTATTCCCCACTTTCCACCGAATTCTGGAGGCTTTTCTACCGAATTCGGGAGGCTTGCGTGTTAAGTAAATTATAAATTGATCAATACACTGAAATGTCATTTTAATTAATAATTTAAGTTCGTATTTATTTACTGGCACATTTTAAATGTAAGTAAAGTGAGGCCAGTCGTGGCTCAGGGACACCAGCGTGCTACTGTAAACGCGACAGGTTGTGGGTTCGATTCACTCTTGAGGAAATTAAAAATTAAATATTTTTATTTTCTTGCTCTGGTAACGAGATAAAACGCGGCCGTTGAGTTCTGCCAATCAATACTTAATGCCTCTAGAATTCGACGGAAAGTGGAAAACGGAAGTGTTCTAATGGGAATGGGGTGTTAAACACTGGGTTCCTAGATCACTCTGCCTACATAGGGATATGTACGGGATACTGAGGGAACCTGAAAAAAAAATCAACGACCATAGTGTACTTTTGTATGTAATAGTTTGATTACAATCTCTAATTTGTACTTGTTTGTTATTTTATATAATACTATATTAATTACTTGTGCATTAAGTATAATTAATTATTTTTTGACATTGTAAACGTGTTCAATCTTTTCAAAGTGAAATATTGCAACAAACCATGTTTCTATTACATTAGGTCCACAGACAATATAATGTATAAGTATTACGAGGTCGCTTTTACATTGGGCTTCTTATAATTAAATGTTTTTGACATTATTTATTTAATCAAATCAAATCAGCTTCACGCTGTATCCCGCACACAGCAGGGTAGGCAGAGGGAACCTAGTGTTAAGACACACCGTTTTCCACTTTCCGCCGAGTTCTGGAGGCATTGTATGTTGAGTGGCAGGACTCAACGCCGCGCTTAACCTCGACACCAGAGCGAAGAAATGGAAATATAAATTTAAGTAGAAATAAATAGTAAATTTATTTATCTTTTTCTTATATAAACTCAATATCCATATAAATTTAAAAGTAATATGAAAAAAATCATTGAAATGCTTATTTATATTTAAAATATCTGTAAACTGATCGAATATAAGAACACTATTGCGACACTGTCTTTTATTATTTCATAAAAGCATCTACTCGCATATTTATTTTTATCAAAGATTTACTCTTTTACACAATATTTTCAAAATAAAAATAAAAATTGATTAAGAAAACGAAATTTCAGTTCATTCATTGATCAAAAACTTTTGCCACGTATTTGAAGTGTTTATAAAACACCACAGACAGTTTATAAAACATAATAAAAATAATGAATGTTTAACTTTCCCTACTATAGTATTATTTAATAATAAATTTACATTTAATGCTTCTGGTTCCCTCTTTCCGCCAAACTCTGGAGGCATTGCGCGTTGAGAAGTTACGTCGACTGGGAATCGAACTCATAACCTGTCGCGTTTACAGTCGTACGTACATTTATGCCCTGCGCCACGACTGGCTTCTATTTATAGAGGACAAACGTGGCGTCTATCTTAATAATATAATTATAAATTTGAAACTTCGCTTATAACATTACTTTTGTTCACTTAAAATATTTTATTTAATAAATATATTAAGCAGGAGAGGCCAGTCATGACGCAGAGGCACGAAGTGTGACTGTAAAATCGATTGGTTGTGGGTTCGATGCCGACTCGAGGAAATGAAATATTTACTTAAATTTATGTTTCCATTTCTTCGCTCTGACGTCAAGGCTAAGCGCGGCGTTGAGTTGCAAACAGGCAATGCCGCCAGAATTTAGCAGAAAGTGAGGAACGGAGTGTCTTAACACTAGGTTCTTTCTACCTACCCTGCTGTGTGCGGGATACAGCGTTAACTGATTTTTTTTATGTATTAAGCAATTCAAGTATACCACTACTATTACTACTGTACTATTAATGAAGGAAATAAAATATTAGGTAATTATCCATTTATAGTTTTAAAAAATGTAGATCCTAACACGTCGCTTTAAAATTTCTATTTGAATGCCATTTAGACTTAAACAAACATAATACTATGTTTAAGTCTAATACATTTTAATGAGGCTTTTGTTTCAGTGTTCTTTTAATGGTAATTAGTAAGAACTATTATGTAAAATCGGTACACCGTATGGATAAAACTAAATATTTTCACCCAAAGAAATAGTATTTTTTATTAAATTATTTGATATGTTAAAGTTTAAACAAAATTTATTTTGACAGACAGACAGACGGACGACAAAGTGTTCCTATAACGGTTCTGTTTTTACCTATTGAAGAACGGAACCCTAAAATTATTTTAAAATATATATGTTTGTGTTAATCAGTATATTTATTGAATCAACTAGAGGCCAGTCATGGCGCACAAAGTATAAATTTAAATAAATATTTCATTTCCTCGAGTGGGGATCGAACCCACAACCAGTCGCGTTTATAGTCACACTTTGTGCCTCTGCGCCACGACCGGCCTCAAGAACCATAATAGCGATTATGTTATCAGTTAGTCTCTTATTCTATTTTTAACAATACAAAACTTATTTGAAAAGATTTTTATTGTTAAGAGGAGCTCCGGTCCGACTTAGGCATTAGATAACAATAAACGCTAGAGTAGTCGGTAACAGTTATTTGTAAATCGCTCTGCATGTCGCCACGTTTGTTATCATCGCCACGTTTTATAGCTACCTTATATTAAATCTAGTTACAAATCCTGTTATATTAAACATAGTAAGTACAATGCGCATGCGCATATACATATACATACATACATACATATATATATATATATATATATATATATATATATATATATATATATATATATATATATATATATATATATATATATATATATATATATATATGTATCACAGAAATTTAATTTAGTTTGTATATACAAGTTTAATTTGACACTAACTTACAAATATATTTAAAATTTTCACATTTTATACCTAAATAATATTAAGACTTAGTTTCACTGAAATATTATACATAATTTTGACATCTTTTACCTCTAATTGAACAAAAGGAACAAAGCGAATAACCCTTTTCTTTATTATATCTAACTTCTGTACGAAGCAGCACCCCGTAATGTCACGACGACCTGTTACCCAACACCGCTTTATACTAATCCGACCACAAACACTGTAGTATCACTGTATAGTGTATTGTATACTTTCATGGTCTGTTGAGTACGTCGTTTTTAGACATTATTATTTAGTTTTTTTTAATTTATTAGCTTCACGCTGTATCCCGCACACAGCAGGGTAGGCAGAGGGAACCTAGTGATAAGACACTCCGTTCCCCACTTTCTGCCGAATTCGGAAGGCATTGCGTGTTGAGTAGCAGTACTCAATGCTGCGCGTAACCTCGACACCAGAGCGAAGAAATGGAAATATAAATTTAAGTAAATATTTCATCTCCTCGAGTGGAGATCGAACCCACAACCAGTCGATTTTACAGTCACACCTCGTGCCGCTACGCCACGACTGGCCTCTATTATTTTTTATTATTATTTTGTTGATATTGATTATATAAACGTACGTTTATATTGAGAGAAAAAATGCGAATATAATTTTAGCAACAGTTCCTCTTTTTTAAGCATCTGCCACTTGAAAAAGTTTTTAATTAGTTAAATCGACTTTTTTATAGCGCTTACTTTTTAAATAGCCACATACAGGTGCTTATTGCGATGTTTTAGAGATTTAAAATGGTGTAAAAATATTTTCATATAGTAGTGTAGGCAAAGGGGAACCTAGTGTTAAGACACTCCGTAAAATTACTGGAAACGTGTATTCAGTGACTGTTAAAGCTACATTTTATTTAAAACCTTCACCTACGTAATTTATATTTTCGCTTAAAGATCTAACAACTGACATCAACAATCTTTTGAAGTTCTATATGGGTCGAGTAAATAAATTAGATGAAAGAAAGAATTTGTTTAACTTTGATATTCAATTGACCTTTTTATGTATGTTATCTCGTTTTTTGTTGGAACGTTATTACATTAAACACTAAATGTCGATAGTAGGACCATAGCAGCAGTTTAAAATTATATTACAACAAAAACTTAAACGGCTTGTTCAAAAAAGCCAATTGTAGGTGAATTTTTATAGGTTTTTAACTAAATTATATCAAATTAAATCAGCTTCACGCTGTATCTCGCACACAGCAGAGTAGGCAGAGGGAACCTAATGTTAAGACACTCCGTTCTCCACTTTCTGCCGAATTCTTGAGGCATTGCGTGTTGAGTGGCAGAACAGATACAGCGTGAAGCTAATTTAATTTTTTTATTTACATTTTTACGAGTGAGAATCGAACCCACAACCTGTTACGTTTACAGTCACATTGCTTGTGCCCCTGCCTCACAACATGCCTCTCTAAATTTTAGAATAAGTAAAAATTTAATTCAAGTAAACTTTGTACAAAGTACTTATATGACCACATAAGGTACAATAAAATGATAATAAGGACTTGACAAGAAGCGATGTACGTGAGTAGTTCTTGTATCGTATAGAACCAGCTTTATGGTTAACCTTGATATATTTTCCTTTACTAGTTACCTTTAATGACATCACCCTTTTTTAATCATCGTTGGTGCTTATTTACTTTATATAGATAGATATATTTTATGTAAATTTTTAAAGGCATTCGTAGGGGTACATGTGTGCGACTGTCAACGCGACAGGTTGTGGGTTCGATTGCCACTCGAGAAAAAAATATTTTTTTACTGACAAAAAACGCAGTGTTGAGTTCCATCACTCAACACATAATGCCAATGCAACCAAAATTAAGCGGATACAGCGTGAAGCTAAAAAAATTTGAAAGGAAGTAAGTACATAGTGATTTAAGAATTCTTTTTTAACCATAGAAAAATAGGTTATTAGTGATTAATAAAAATATATTTTAAATAAAAATATAAGAGATTCCATATCGCAAATAACTTTTTAAAGTCATTTGTTATGTACTGTACAAAATCTGCTAAATATACAATAAATCATATTATGAGGCCGCGATTTTGTAGATTCTTAAACTACAATAAGTTAAATAAATTTAAATAAAAACTGTTTTGAAGTATACAAGCAAATGGTGGGATTTTTTTTTTAAATATGAAATTAATAATTAATAGCAAATCTTCGACGCTATTGACCAGTATAGCATCGTTTGTCTTATGTCTATATTCGGGTTTCATCTATATTCTTATCTATATCTATAGTTATTGTGCGAATTTACCGTAATATAGCTGCCTAATTATAATTTAAATACCTACTTAGTTCAATTTTCAAAATAATTCAATGATTTTAAGCATATTATACATGTAGGTTCCTTCTTTAATTTTACATAACGTTCTTGAAATTGTATTTTTACTTGAAAACTTCATCCCAACAACTTTACGCTACGAATTCTCGACAACTTTAAAAACTACTTCGGTAGAGAACTTTCGAGAATTTCAGTGTAGTTACGTACTTAAAAAAGTTTGTATCGCAAAAACTTTGAAATACAAGACATTTTCTCGTTTCAAAGAATTTCTGGCATCGCTTTAGGGGTTAAAGCCAGAGTCTTGTCGGAGGCTGTAGAAAGGAGCGCGGCGTGCATCAAGGACGACTGCGCGCGCGCCGGTTGTTCACCTCGATAGGAATGCGTCGCGGGAACCGAACTTGCGGTCGCGGGACCGGTGTCCACTTGAACCGTATGAATTACCTCTTAGCCTTTTGTTTTATGAAACTAAATAGAGTTGTATGTTTTTGTGTATTATGTATATGTTTGTATGTATGAATAATAATTGAGCGGTAAATAAGAATATTAAAATAAAGTAAGAAATATATATTAAATATTGTTGCCAGAATAATAAAATTATAATTAAGATATTATATTTAGGAACAATTTATCAAAAAAAATAGTGACTTCACTAATACTTTAGAATTATTTTAAATATACTAATTTAAATATATATTTATTTAAATAAATATACTTATCCTGTGATCTAAATAGCAACGATAGTATATAAACTTGTTTTTTATTTAAAGCGCCTAACGAGTTTGGTTTAGCGTGGCCTAGTTGATAAAAGTCGTATGGGTGCATTTTTTATAATCATATAAAGTAATATGATAAACAAAGGTTGACTAGACTCTTTGTTAATATTAAAAGATTTTTTTTTCAGCTTCACGCTGTATCCCGCACACAGCAGGGTAGGCAGAGGGAACCCAGTGTTAAGACACTCCGTTCCCCATTTTCCGCCAATTAATGGAGGCGTGTTGAGTGGCGGAACTCAACGCCGCGCTTTCCCCTCGACACCAGAGCGAAGAATATAAATGTAAATAAATATTTCATCTCCTCGAGTGGGGATCGAACCCACAACCAGTTGATTTACAGGCACACTTTGCGCCCCTGCGAGACGACTGGCCTCAAATTAAAAGTTACCTGTAAATATCTACCTGTAAAATATCTAGCCTAATAATATAATAATCAATTCATTGATGTAGGAGGTCTAACAATGATATTTTCTTTCACAGTAACATAAAACAAAATTTCAAATGTACGACAATGACATTTCTAGTTAAACACACATAATATCACTTATAATTAGGGTCTTAGGTATTATCAATCTGCATTTTGTGAATATATATATATTTTTCTGTATGAAAATTAAACATTCCCAAGAGGCCAGTAGTGGCGCAGAAGGCACAAATGGTGTGATTTTAAACACAACTCGTTATGGGTTCGATCTCAACTCGAGGAAATGACATATTTATTTAAATTTATTTTTTCATTTCTTCGCTCTGGTGTCGACGCAAAGCGCCGCGTTGAGTTACGCCACTCAATATGCAAAGCCTCTAGCCTCTAAAGCCTCTCCAGAATTCGGCGGAAAGCCAATTTTTTTTGCCAAACGGAGTGTCTTAACACTAGCTTCCCTCTGCCTGTGAACTACTGCGTGAAGCTGATTACAATATATACCTATACTGTTTGTATGAAAGTTTTCAGTGTCTGCGCTTTATCATACGTCTTAATCTTAATATTATAATAATGCATGAGTAAGCTAAGATAATGTAGAGTCGAGTTGTATAACAATCAACAAACATCCTCTTCAGTATGTAAGCACGATTGAGTGAGTTCATTGAAGCGTTCCACTGCGTTTAACATTATATTTATTATGAATACCTCATTATTATAATTTTATAATATTTTTATATTTAAAAAAAAAATAATAGAGGGATATAGCGTGTTTTTTTTTTATTTTTAATAGATTTTGTTGGAAAATCAATGGCATATCTATATTACTCACTTTTTGTGAGTTTGGATGAAAAAAAAAAAAAAAAATGTGTTTTTCCTGCCAAATTAGAGCAGGTAAAGCGGTAGTTCGTTCCAAGCCAATACTCAACATCTTAAAACAAAATAAAAATATAATTATAGAAAAAAAATCAAAAATTAAATTAAATCAGCTTCACGCTGTATCCCGCGCACAGCAGGGTAGGCAGAGGGAATCTATATAATTATAGATTCTACATATATTTGCCTTGCAAAATGTGACACAAATTAACATATTATTTCGTCAGATCTTGTGCACGAAACCGCGGCTATTGTCTATTTATATGAATAAGGCATATTATTGTAAGTATATTTAATATATGAACTGTGGTTAATATGTTATGATGAGAAAAATATGTCCAAACGATGCGGAAAATTAGAAAACTCATTATATGAAGGAAGTGGAGCACGTCGAATAGTATAGCCTGAAAATTACAAAAGAGCGTTATTCAGCCCTTTGTCCCTGAATCTTATTTATTCCCTGTTCGTTTAGTATATAATTTTGTATTAAAATTTTAAATAAATTTCTCTTACTGGTAGTACATAACTGAAACTCTGAAGCACAATAATATTTTATAATCTTGAGGAAACAGAATCTTCGTGGTGCAAAGGGGCGTCTAAACGGTTGCGAGTTCGATTCCCACTCGGAAAATCAATTATTTTCATTGCCTTTGTGAACAAGACAAAGCGCGGTGTTGAGTTCTGCCACTCAATACCCATTGTTTCGAACATTAGGCGGTGCGCGGAATGTCGAAACCAGCTTACTTCTGCTTATCCTCGTGTATACGGGATACAGTGTGAATATATAAAAAAAATATATAAATAATAAAATCTCTTAAATAATATTTAAAAAAGAAACTAATTCTGCACCATATTGCAGTGTCGCAAATGAATATTACGCTGTCAAAAATCAGGTCATTGCTAAGTTTGACATTGAAATGGGATTAATCGGTCGTCTCTTACGCGGTCTCAGGATTGCGGCCTGGCCGCGCGCCAACTAGACTACTCTCTGAATAGCTTGCGAATTATTATCATAATAGAATTGTGTATGTATGTGTGTATGTTGTAGGTTAAATTTATAATTTTTGGATATATGATGTAAATTATAATATTACAATATAAATACCTATACCTATAAATTTTCTTTTTATTTTTTAATTTCACGCTGTATCCCGCGCACAGCAGGGTAGACAGAGGGAACCTAGTGTTAAGACACACCGTTCCCCGCATTCCGCCAATTTCTGGAGGCATTGCGTGTTGCGTGGCGGAACTCAACGCTGCGCTTTCCCCTCGAAACCAGAGCGAAAAAATGAAAATATAAATGTAAATAAATATTTCATCTCCTCGAGTGGGTATCGAACCCACGACTAGTCGACTTACAGGCACACTTTGTGCCCCTGCGCCACGACTGGCCTCAATTACATTAAATTTTAATTTTAATTTAACTAATTACATATAAATTAAAATTGCCTTGTGGAGACCGTCCTGGCGCATATCATGTTTGATGCAAGTTTCTCTGGTGGGAGTATTTATTTACAAAAATTTATTAGAATCTGTTTAAATTTTGGTATAGCAGGCAAAGATGGAAAATAAAATAAAGTCACCATTCACGGTGCGGCAGATAAAAAAAAATATAATAAGTAAAAAGTGTTGAATCTATTGTTATTATACTGCATTCTCAAGACTTTCATAAATATAAATAATGGTGAAATAATAAAATTTGAAAGTGCAAAGCGCGCTCGGCTATGAGAATTTCGTTCAATAGATTTAATTATAAAACATAATTGAGATTTTAAAATTGCTTTTGAGAATAAAAAAATATTAGTACGGCAGCTAATTTATATAAATTCTATAAACTAGAACTATTAAAATAAAGAAAAAAGAAAAGCCAACTCAAAATCTCGCAACTGAAACTAAGCGGAGTGGAGTATTTACAAAGCTAACGAGTGCTATTAGTCAAGTATATCAATAGACAGCAGGTCTTTACTTTATGGTCTTTTTAATCTTTTTCACTAAAAGATAATCTTTACCATTTTCTTATTTCAATATTAAGAGTATCTTAAAAAAATATCTAAAATTTTCGACATATTTAGGCAATATCATACAATACATTAGATTTTTCTGTGTTTTCACGTAAAATTGAAAAAAAAACTATTATATTAATATGACATATTGGTTAATTATTACAAAACTTATTATTAACAGATGTGAATCAGACGTCATCACCGAAAGTACGTCATTAAAAGACAAAGCTGTATTATATCTAAGTTCTTCAGTTCCATTAAAAATAGATACAGATCATTAAAGCACTTCCTTCATCAGAGTAATGATTGACGAGTCATTAGGAGCAAGGAAGTAGACACTACGACAGCTTCAGACACGAGCTTATTTATATATCCGGATGTAACCATACATAACAGAACATAATTATGTATTATATGTGACATTTACCTATAGTTTACTAAATAGTGCTTTTAATTAAATATAGTATACGATATTAATGAAATTATTAAGTAAATAAATAAATCAGATTCACGCTAGATTACGCACACAGCAGCTTAGGCAGAGGGAATCTGGTGCCGCGTTACCCATTTTCCGCTGAATTCTGAAGGCATAGAGTATTGAGTGGCGGAACTCAACGCCGCTTATTGCCTCGACATCAGAGCGAAGAAATGAAAATATAAAATAAAATAAATATTTCATTGCTTCAAGTTATGATTGAACCCACAACCAGTCGTGTTTACAGTCACACAAAATGAAAAACTTATAGAATTATTCGCGTTATGAAAAAAAATATAATATATAAAAATAAAACAAATTCATAAATTCCTATTATATTAATACTGTGTTTATTTAAATGAACACGTTCAAATATTTACTATTCTGCTTACTCAAGCGGTTAGAAGATAGCGTACAATGGCTTCTAGACAAATAATGTATGTGAGATTGTAATTGATTATACGCTTCAATTATTTTTCCCACGCATATTGACACATTTCAAATAGCGAATACGTGTATTAATTTATATTATTCAATATTTAGTAATTATAAATTGTAACACCGCGACCTCGTTTCTTGATTTATGAAATTATTTAATTTTGAAATGAGAAATTATTTGAAATATATAATATTTCAATTAATTTCTTATTTCAAAATGATTTTATGTGAATATAATATGTTTTATTGTTTTTATTGCTTTATACATATAATACTTAGACATATGTATTAATAAAATTTTTAGTAGCTTTTCAAAAATATCTAAGTATATATCGAAATACTTAAATAACTGTAGATGACAGGTAACTAAAGTTGTAAATGTGTATATACAAAGTATTACGTGTCGAGATGCAATATTCAGTTCTTTTCAGTTCAAACACGCATGTTATCAAATGGCGGCGATAACGTTTTGATTAAGCAATTCAAATTGAAACATTTCTGTATTAGCTGGCAAACACGCGAACTTCAGTATCAGATATTGTGCATTCTTAATATTTATAGTTTATATGACTGATTCTTTCTAAGTTATTAATATTGATTTATATTGTTACAGGATTGACCCACCGGTGACCCAAACACATTTTCAAATGGAGAATAAAAAAAATGTAACAGCAACGCAACAACCGCTCACACAACAACATCTTATGGCACATCATGTTCATCCAGATCAAATATATTCACCACAAAACTCACAAATACCTGCGCATTTAAACAGTCAAGCGCAAATACAGCCCAATGGCGTCATGCATCAGTTATTGCAAAGCCAATATCATTCCAATATGAATGCACGATCGCCTCTCCTTGAAAACAGGCACGAAATGTATGGAACTGGACATAATCACGATTACGCCAGACATTATGGAGCGAATGATAACTTCAATTACCCTCAGTCTCCGCCTAGGTTTGAAAGAACCGAGATACATACAGATCAAAATGTTAATCATGAACTCCTGCAAAATATGCCTAAAGGATATAACGCAGAAGTATATCAAGATTATTTAAAACGAAACCCACCGAAAGAAAGCAACCAAATATATCAAAACCATCAACCTATGTATAGGCCTAATGTTAATCAGTACGCTACGAAGCCGTATTTACCTTATTCCAGTCGTGTAGGTCCTCACAGCAATACGGAATTATTAAGAAAACAGTATAACGAAATACAACAAATGAAAATGCAGCAACAAATGCACTATCAAAATCAAGCACAAATGCATCAACAACAAAAATTCGCAGAACGACAATTACTGTTACAACAATTACACGGTGTTCAACCTCCGCCAAATTTACAAAACAGTATATATTCCGACAGTTCCTATAGAGATTTGTATAGCAGCAAGAGCGATTTTAAAGATTACAGCAGTCCTGATCTGCAAAAAGATTTCGATATGTACTCTAAAAATAACGAATATAAAGATAGAGATATACAGAATAGACAGTATCAAGATAACCAATGGGCAGTGAGTCCAGATTATCGGGAAGACAGACATAAATCACAGCATGAACAAGAAAATCCAAAGTCACCTGAATTCAATAATAAGAAATCAGGATTGGGTTCTCCAATGAAGTCAAGTGAGTCCAGCACGCCTAGCATAAAATCGCCATCATCTGAAAGTCGTCGTAGTAGTGGAACTACAGCTTTACGTTCCCCGACCGCACAAAGAATACCAACTGCTCCCATCACTATTTGTGGATTACTTTACAAGCAAGGGTCTGACGGCTTGAAGGTTTGGAGAAAGAGATGGTTTGTTTTATCCGAATACTGCTTATTTTATTATAAAAGTAAGTATTTCTTTTTGTTTGTTTTTAATTAATATCTAGTTATGTTACTTACAAATGAATAATAATTGATTTTATGTTTTAGGTCAGGACGAAGAGAAGCTTCTTGGATCGGTGCTGTTACCTTCCTATAAAGTATCAGCGTGTTCTACTGAAGATAAGGTGATGCGTAAATTTGCGTTCAAACTAGAACACGCAAATATGCGTACTTACGTGTTGGCTGCGTTAGATCAGGAAGCTATGTTGAAGTGGGTTAAAGCACTCACTATGGCAGCTCTTATGCAAAGTCCTAAGTAAGATGTACTTTATATAGTTAGTGCTATATTTTTATAATACTCTTGATTGATAGTCAGAAAAAAATAGAAAAGCAATCTTATAAAATAAGATATTTTTTCTATCTAAAATTAAATTAGTTTCACGCTGTATCCCGCACACAGCAGGGTAGGCAGAGGGAACCTAGTTTTAAAACACTCCGTTCCCCACTTTCTGCCGAATTTTGGAGGTATTGCGTGTTGAGTGGCAGAACTCAACGCCGCGCTTTGCCTCGACACCAGAGCGAAGAAATGGAAATATAAATTTAAGTAAATATTTCATCTCCTCGAGTGGGGATCGAACCCACAACCAGTCGGTTTTACAGTCACACTTTGTGCCACTGCGCCACGACTGGCCTCTATCTAACTTTTACTATCTAATTTCTTTTAAATTATACCGATAATCTTATTTTTTCGTTTAAAAATTCTTAGCGGAATTAGATTTGTACAATAGAAAAGATATTAAAAAATCATTATATTTTTCAGTGAACAACAAAAGCAAAACGAACGGACCCCTGCAAAGACAGAGGTAAGTTAAGTGAACATTTACCGATACGGCGTTAAGGTAATAATTACTTCACTAGACCAGAACCAATCTTATGTGGTTATAACTGTAAATGATTTGATGTCACCACAAAACAGTGCAATTGCTTCGCTAAATAAATATTTTCAGTATATTGCCTTATTTTACACACTTAAAAATATTGTGTTTTTGCTTTATTTTTATAATAAAAAACTTTGTAGAAAATTGTTGAATTACATTATTTAAAATTAAAAAAAAAATGATCAGCTTCATGCTGTATGCCGTACACAGCAGGGTCGGCAGAGGGAACCTAGTATATAGACAATCCGTTTCCCACTTTCTGCCGAATTCTGGAGGCATTGCGCGTAGAGTGGCAGAGCTCAACGCCGCGCATTTGCCTCGACACCAGAGCGAAGAAAAGGAAATATAAAATTTAAGTAAATATTTGATCTCCTCGAGTGGGGATCGAATCCACAACCAGCCGGTTTTACAGTCGCACTCTGTGCCGCTGCGCCACGACTGGCCTCGCTTATTACATTACATTATTTATTGTAATTTATTCTAATAACGCCATTCGCCTATTTATTAAGATGTTTCAATATCAAGTAACAATAAAAGATTTTGAATTATTTAAATAACACGAATCATTACGAATGAGTTGGGTACTCACTACACTACACTACTTAAATATAACAATTTAAACAGACGACAAGTTAAGTTTTATAATTTAGTATATAGAAAAAAGGAATTTGATACAAAATATTAAGCAAATGGACATCATAAAATGAAGATATTTTTTTATTCTACAAAAAATTACGATTTTGTATTTGATTTGAGACAAACTAATTATTTTATAAACTATGCCATCGGTTTTATTATGGGTTGTCAGTTTTTCATAACTTATTTTATTTATGTAGGATGAAGAAGACGCTGGTCCTACATACGCAAATGCTCCTCCAAAACCACGACGGTCTAACGACGGCTATAACTCACCCAGTCCAGATATGTAAGTATTTCTTTTAACTTATGTAATATATGGGATTAGGCTTATCATTAACCGACTTCATTAAAAAAATCTTTATTTAAATAACATAAATATAATATTATTCGAATAAAATTACAGGTACGATCCAAATTACGATCTGCTAAAAAAGCCAGCATCACATTACAGCCAGGGCACTCGTCATCAAGACACATATAGTCAAGAGAACTATACACGCAGTCCACAATCACAGCAAATATATCAAACAAAACGATACGACTCTCAAAATTTATCATTGCCATTAAATACCGATACCATTGAGAAAAGTCCAAATACTTCTTCTCAGTCTAAATACTCTTCTAACCAACAATCTCCTTATTTCAATAATAGGTCAAGAAATCAAGAACCAGATGATAAGATTGAAAGTATATATGATAAACAGCCAGGATACAATCCTTTTCAAGATTATATCGAGAAGCCAAACGACAAACCGACTACGGAAGCAAATAAAATATATAATGAGAGCTATCCTGAAACTCGGACTAATTCTAAAACCTATGATTTAAATAAACCTAAAATGACTATTAATGAGAGGTTAGCGGAGCGACGTACTCCTGACGCGTATAGCCGTTCAACTACAATGTCGGCGTATAATACTGAGAAAATTGGGGACTACGAAGATATTTACGCAGCTTACAATGATAAATATGTGAAATCACCTAGTACATCATTGTCAAAAGACACCGTGAGTCTATCTAGTCACAAGTCTCCTCAAGATCAAACCCCTACACATGTAAGTCATATTATATTACAATATTTTAGTAATACAATTTTGAAACCGCCATCGTGGTACAGGAACACAAGCTTGTATTGCAAACGTGACGGTTATGGGTTAGATTTTTACTCGTGGGATTGTAATATTTAATAGTAGTAACAAGGCGAAGCGCGGCGAAAGCATCGAGAATTTGGCGGAAAGTAGAGCACGGAAGTGTCATAATGTGAAGTGTCTCCTTCTGCTTATCCTGCTATATGCAGGATACAGCGTGAAGCTAAATAAATAATTACTCAGTTGTGTAATTCTTAAATATTTTATTTTCAGCCACAAGAGAAAACCTTCAGCGGGCCATCAGTACTAAGAAGAAAGAAGATGCAAGCAAGTGGTATCCAACCACCAATGCCGCGGCCGCACAGTGCTGATTTCTTAGAATACGAATCTAAAAACGAAATAAACAAAAGTAAACCAACACATACGTACGAAACAAAGCAACCTAAACGACCAAAATCCAGTTTAGACATAAATTCATATTACGATCCTAGCTCAGATAAATATTATTCCGAAGAAAGCTATGCACAAAAAATGCGTCAATCGGCACAATATTTGCAACAACAAGCTATGGGATCAAGAAATATACAAATACCATTAGAGAAGTACGCGAGTGGGCTGGCAGAGAAGCAATTACACTCTCCGTATTCACAAACGATAAATAATAATTATGAAACTGAGTTTAGTGTTAATAGAAATGCACGTGACAACGTCAGCTACAATTCAAAGTACAGTGATATAGAGGGAATGAATTCTAATTGGACTTTGAAAGAGAAGGAAGATAATCAAAAAGACTATATGAATAGAAGTGGCAGTGTTATGAGTGATAGTTCTAATGTGAGTGCTTTCGTGAAGGAGAAATACGATCCAAGTGATAGTTTTATGAGATCAGCCAGTGCAAGACTGCCGTCCACGGAGAAAGATGGAGAGAAAAAAGTGCAACAGGTATGTTTAAAGTGTTTTCTATATACGACTAAATAACATTAATTAGTATTTCGTATAAATCCAATTAAATATTATAGACTATAATTTAATATATAGATAATGCTTATAGACTGAGCTAAACAAACAATTAATAGGGTCGTGGTGCAATAGCACAGGAGGATTCCATCCCCACTCGGGGTAATATATTTTTCCGTTTCCACGGTGTTGAGTTCCGCCAACCAACAAGCAATATTTTAAAACCTGGGTGGAAATCTTGTTAAATGGGTCACTAGGCTATCTTTGCCCACCCTACTACTACACTCTTCATACAGTGTGAATCTAAAAGTATTAATAAATAGGTTTTAATCTTAATCTTTCCCACGACTTTTATAGCGAGAAGAATCTATGAAACGGCTAATAGAATGGAAACAGCGCATGTTACAATCACCACTTACAAGGAAAAGTACTCCAGCTACAATTTCCTTAGCGAGATCTTTGAATCAAAGCCGACAGTCGTTAAGATCAGATCAATATAAACCTAAAACATATAAAAACGCTTCCTACAACAGCTATTCATCAGATGATGAAGGTACTTTGCTAAACATTTTTTTTTTACCCATCAGTAGTACTGCATGAAACAGATTTAATTTTTAAAATATATAATTTTGAAAACAAGCATGTATATTTTTCATATTTAAATGCATGACTTCCATTTTATATTACAGTTATTATGAACATATATAATTTTTTATATTAAACATTTTTGGATTTACTGTAAAAAATGTTTTAGTAAATTAATGTTTATACCTTACCCCATTAAGTTTTTACTAATTTACTTTATTGGATATCATACTTTTATGAAATTTTGATATATTTTATAAAAGTATAAAAATGCCATATAAATAATTTGTATATCTACATACATACATATATTTTTATTATACCTTACGATGCTATGTACATAAATAAGTATTTAAATTACACTGAAGCCAATTGCAATAGTATATTATGATGACTTCGCTTTAAGGAAAGGTACCTTCCTGCCTGTTGGGACCATAACTAACAAAATATTCAATTAGTTTAGTAACGGTGGTGGGCTATCGACATTGGTGTTGTATGAGTAGTTGTATTTTAACTATGATAATAGAATAAAATGTAATATTACTAACAATCACATCACCAACTGAAATCAATTTATTTCTTTTGTTATGGTAAACTTTATTAAAACTATGGTTTCGCTTTTGCACCCCAGAAGAAACATCGGGCACTGATCTGCAAAAAACGGGATTGCAGGCAGGAAGGTCCCCTAGCATTAATATCACAAGTCCTATTACCGAACTTACTCCGCACGTGCTTAGCTCAAATTCACACGCAGAACAAAAATGTAATACGGAACCTATTGTTGACTCAGCGGCGGAAAACACGTATGAAAATATACTTTGTACGATTTCACTTCCTAAATTGATCCACGATGATGATTATGATGATGATGATGATAATGATGATGGTGATGGTGACCATGTAGCAAATAGTGTAAGGAATAAAAATATATCTAGTTTGACAACAACGCAAGAAGGGCTAGAAAACCAAATTTGTATAGCTAATGAATCAATTTTAAGTGATCACGAAGGTTATGAAACTCAGGATAGTGAAGCTGAATCAGAAACCCAATTCGAATATACCGATAATGATTTAGATGAAGTCTTACTAGCATCTGACAATGAAGTTGATAATCGCGATGAAAATATTACCACCAAGCCAAATATATTTGAAGACTTAGTCCTTACACAAGAAAAAGCTATTGAAAAATCAGAAACACCACCGGCTGCGATTTCCTTAGGGGAAGATCATTATCTGCCAATGAGTCCGAGAAAAATATCGACTATTGAGCCTGCTCACAAAACGATTCTAGATAATATAAGTGTTTTTAATCAATCTATGCCCTTTCATTACGAAGACAATCCTTATGTCGAAATGAATTTGGGAACGGAAGAAGATGATATGCAAACTTATGAAATAGTTTGTGTAAATGATACCAAACCAGAACCTGTTTATATGGAATTAGCTAACGTAATATCACAAAAAGCTAGTATTGAGGACTCAATTAAACCAAGCACGCCACTAGATACAGCTTCAAATTTTGCGGATACGAAGGAGCAAACGTTGAAAAGAAATTCTAAAGGCGATAAAAATTCAAAAGAAAAATTAGAGCCATCTGATTTAGAGGAAGATAACACAGAAGTATCACTTGATGCACCATTTTGCAGATTTAGTATTTCTGATACGTTTAGACCTGCATCTTATTACCTTGGTGGCAGTAATCCTATGCTAGAAAGACAAGACAGCTCTGATAGTGATATTTTGCCACCCCCACCTGTGCCCAATACGTCACCTCCATTTGATGATATATTAGATGAAGAATTATCGAAATATATTTTAGATAAACTTGACAAATCAGATATATCTCAAGATAATTCAATAATCAAAATGTTAACAAGTGAAAATCAAAAAATGAATAAAATGAAAAAGAGAACTACGTCTTTAATGATATATGGTAGTAGAACTTCAATTCACGATACACTGACAAGAGGTGAGAAAGTACGCAGCAGCAGAGCAAGTCTAACAAATGACAGATGTAAAGCAAGAGAACAGTCAAATATATTTTTAAATAGTACCCATAATGATCAACAAAATAGTAGCGGTGTTGACACAGATTCGCTTAGAAGCTATAATGCAGATAAAGCGTCTTCCAGATTATCATTAGAATCGGATGTCAGCAGTAAATTTGAAACAGCGCCCTCAAATATTTCTGAAGTCACTAGCTTGCTTGAATCTGATTCCATGATCGATTTACGTAATACTTATGAAACAACCAGTTTTGAGAGTTTAATTAAAAGAAGACCACTTTCTGACGATTCAATATTTGAAGTTAATGAAGCTGAAAATATTAATTTAAGTGACATAACTCCTAATGTTCCTTTAGATACTTATTTACATGATCTTCAAGCCAGTACCAGTGAGATTAAACTAAATAACAGTTTCACGAAACGACATAGAGCAAATACTAATAGTAATCTTGTACATAATCATGGCGAAATCAAATATGACGGTAAAACAGTGGTACATAAGCGGTCTTCGAGTACGCCAGTTGCCCAAAGTTTAGCTGGTGTATCGGACGAAGAAAGAAATGCTTTTAGCTTTCACTGTAAATATAATTATGAAAATAGTTTTGAATACATGGGATCTCAAAGTTCTTGTAGTTCTAATGGGTTACCAATGTCACCGATATCATTTTATCGTAAGGAATATAATGGAGATACATTGATACGAAAAAATCTAAATAATAATGTGCAACCTGATAAAATAAAAGAATTTGATTCAGAAAAAATGGTGTTAAAGCATGACAATGAAACAGCTGGATCTTCAACAACTACAGGTTTTCACAGTAGAGAGAGTTCTACAGAGCATAGTGCTCCTTATTATTATTCAGATCTGTCTTCCCAAGAACATATAAATGTTCTTCCTATTTCACATTATCTAAAAAATACTAATAAACATCGTAAACTCAATAATCAAAGACGTAGGGTCCCAATGAGTAAAAAGAATGAAATTTCGCACATACATAATCCTATACGAAGCAATCAAGTGTTATCCTCTGATCAATCCTACGATTTAGCAGCCTCTGCTAGAAGCGTTTCGGTTGAGTTTTTAAGCGCTGTTGAAAAAAATCCTGACATTGACATGAAAAACATTTACGAATCAACTTGCAGCAAAACGTCTAAAATACCTGAATCTATAAATTTAATTTCTAGTCTTAGTTGTAAAAAAAATAGCAAAAACAAAAACTACAACGAAACATCTTCTTCGGATATAAACATCTCAAATGCAAGTAGTGTTCAAGTAAATACTTCTGTAAAAATGTCTACAGGGAGTATGTCATCGCATTGTAGTGAAAATTCATCAAATACAGTATATTATGATGCGGAAGCAGAAACGGGCACTTATGAAAATGTTATGTACCACGGAGAAAAACATTGGGACGAAGATGTTTTGTGGCGGGATAACTTAAGGCGTGTGTCACATCGACACGCAAGGTCTATGGACGATTTGGATACCGTACCGATTGGAAATTCAATTTTAGATAGAACTTATCCTAACTCATCTACTATGAATAGTATAAAACGTATAAAACGACCGAGTGCGACCTATGTAAATTGTAATATACAGGCTCAACTTCAAAAGCAAAGTGATGAAGGACAAAGACAAAAGGTAACTATGAATGATGAAAAAGATGAAGACGATGTTTATGTTAGTCTTGTAGAGGATTCGGAAGTTTCCACAGAACATTGCGACGAAGGAGTTTACGAACAATTGGCTTTAAATTCTGCGCAAAATACTACAGAATTGGGCGATAAACAATGTAGTAGTCAAATAAGTAATAGACGTCAATTTGAAATTGATAGGGAGAACCTTAGACAGTGGGATCTGATGTCTAGTGGTTTAATGAAAGGAGATGTAGGGCGCGTGCGGGGTTTAGTTCTCGGTATGGGCTCAAGTAATGTGGACAATGGAACTGATAGAAGCAAAGAAGGTATCCTATAGCGATATGATCCTGTAAGATACGTTATGTAAGTTCCATTTCAACTATGATTTTGAGCAAAAGGCAAAGTCAGTTATGTAAATAATTTGGCATCTCTATGTGAATATTTATCTATGTATATTTCATTCAAAGGATGGGTTAAACACGATAAGGTGTATTAAACATTTAGCATGCAAAACTTAACATTAATTGTGTTTTATTAACTGTAAATATGAAAAATATACTAATATGTGGAAATAAACACTTTATCCTGTTTTTGCCATCTACATATACGAATATATTAATATAATAAATTTCTGTTAATATTTAATGGATATATTTATGTTTCATTTTATGTATTAACAGCTTCTATGACGATGTCAGGCACAAATATAGAACCAGGCCCTTCTAATAATAATAATAATCAAATTCAACAAGCATTGTCAAAGAAAGCATTCCTTGGAAGTAACACATCTATCGGCAGAACTAACAGAGATGGCAATATACCGGTGAGAGCTGTGAGCCCTAGAGTGAGATGGGTTGAAGAGAAACCTTCTAGTGACCAATATGGCTCGCAACAGATTACGACATCACAGCAAAACGTATGTATTTTATTGTATTACAGATGTTTTTAGGCTCATCTTGGCGCAATGGGGCAATGTCTAATTGTAAACGCAATGGTCGTGGGTTCGATTCCCGCGGCAATAATTATTAATATATATATAAATTTCATTTTACGTGCGGCGTCGCCCGTTTGGAAGTAGTTAAGAGTTGTGTATGATACTTGACACATTATATGTACCTGAAGTTACTCCAACCGCAGTAATAGTGGTTATACATCGAATCGATTGTCGTGATGTAAAATAGTCTATAGCTTTTCTCCATAAAAGAAATATTCAACACAAAAACCAATAGCTTTTTAGATTGGTGCGATTATCCAAAACAAACTCTGCAGCTTTATAGCATTCGCTTATAGTATGCTCTGGAATTTGGAGTTAAATTCCGCCAATGACGCAAAAAATGGGTGATGTGTGGAGAATGAACTTGTGATCTTGTAGAGTATATACTTAAACTAAATATATATCTGAAATATGGTTAAAATCTGCTAGGTACATAACTCTACAAATGTCTTTTTGAAGCATTTAACACTAAATAAAAAAATAATTAAATCAGCTTTACGCTGTATCCCGCACACAGCAGGGTAGGCAGAGGGAACCTAGTGTTAAGACACTCCGTTCCCCACTTTCTGCCGAATTCTGGAGGCATTGCGTGTTGAGTGGCAGAACTCAACGCCGCGCTTAACCTCGACACCAGAGCGAAGAAATGGAAATATAAATTTAAGTAAATATTTTATCTCCTCGACTGGGGATCGAACCCACAACCAGTCCCACCAGTAGGTTTTACAGTCACACCTCGTGCCGCTGCGCCACGACTGGCCTCAACACTAAATAAAAAGGACTTTTTTTTTTATAAAAGACCGTTACAGTAATAATTTCTTCTTCTAAAAAAAATCACATTCATAAAGATATCTCTTTTCTAGTTAAATATCATAGGGGCTGAAGAATCTTGGACTACTATTAGATCACCATCGAGAACTCAGCAACCTATTAGGGCTGTAAGTCCTAGAGTCCGGAGAAATACTGAAAACGATGACTTGGTAAATATTTTCTAATACCGAAGTTATATATTGTATAATGCATGATTTTTAAAATGTTGTTATATCAAATCAGGACTAGATTTTATATGTTTTAAATTTGAAATGTACACTTATGTTATATTCAAATTATCTATAGTGAGAATGGCATGTAAAAATCAAAATATTTAATTGTGAATCCACATTAGCTTATTGTTATTTATTTATTTTTTACATTTATTTATAATTTTTTTTTATAAAATTTATCATAAATAATTTATCACAAAAAATCCTTAGGTGCTATTTTTGTTTTTGTTTGTCTTAGAAATTGTGCTTTATTTGTTTTGTTTTGCATTGTTCACTATATCAGCAAAAGGAAGTTCAAAGTAACGAAATCGGGGAAATACCAACCGCTGGAGAACTATTGGGGAGGAGTCACGAAGAACTTGTTCTACTTTTGATACAATTACGACGTCGACACGCCATCACACACCGTTCTATTGAAAGCTGCTGTGCCCAAATAAATAGTATTGAGGTGCTTCTTTGCTTTTTTTTGTTTTTTTTTTGTTTAATTTTGTATGTCTTAATATGTATTTGCTTATGATAAAGATGTGTTTTTCATAAATACTTAGTAGATTTTGTGTATTTGTGATATTTTACAATAATATTCGTTTGTTTTAACCCTTATTTGTACTGTGTATGTATGCTGTAAATGTTTAAAAAAAAACAACGAATGCATGGACAAACCTGAAACTCACCAAACTAATCTCCTAATATATCTCAAATCCTATATATATTTACGTGTGATCTAATAATTTTGTTAAATTTGATTCTAATAATGTATAAATATTGAAAATTTATCACTTAATCACAAATTTCCAAATTACAGGATTGTCTCAGTATACTAAAGGCCAAGGAGCGCGAGGAAAGCTTACAACGTTTAGAACAATTAAAAATGCATCTGATGGAACTAGAAAGCCAGTACGAGAAAAGTAAACCTTTAGTACAGCTCGTGGATAATATGGTGAAATTAGGTTCCCTATATAATAGACCTGGGTCTACTATTGAAAGATTGGAAAGAAATCAACGGCTAAGACAGAAAGTTCTAACGGAGCATGCTATAGAGAAACAAAGGTGAGACGTTTTTAAATAGTCTTCTTTCTTCTTCTTTTCGTCTTTTTATTTCAGTTCTTATCGTGTGCTGTATGAGTTTAGTAAGCTGCCTTCACTATTTTTTGGTCGTTTAATTCTACATGTATAAAAGATACAAAATATATGTTCCCTTTCTGAAATATGAAACCACATCTATTAAATTTCATAATTTAAGTAACAACTTGACTTTATTGGTTTTCAAGATCTACAGAAAATCAAATTTAAAAGAAATTCTAATTGGTTATAGATTTTGGTATGTTAATAATGATTTTCTAAATAATTTCACAGTGATAATTTATTACGTTCTTTTAAACTAATAAGATAAATTTAAACAAAACACAGATGGATAGAAAGTGCAGCAGCTGGTAAGCCACTAGAAACCGAAGCGGCGAGGGTCCGCGTCGCGGAGCTGTGGGCTCTGGAGCAGGAGCTGGCGGACGAGGCGGCCATACTGCAGGGACTCAAGACGGACAAGGACGCTATTGACTCGTTGCTCACTGGTAAGTTATATTGTATTTAGTATTTCTTCCCTCTGGTCAATTGCTAAGAGTTTTGTATGACTCATGATATTCTAACTGTGGGAGGTAGCAATCGTATTAACAATCGATATAATTTTTAATCGTCTTTAGCGTTTTTTGAATCAAATCTAGATTTCAATCTTGATCGTTTGGAAATCTAAATTATAATGAATCTATTTAACTAAGAACCAGATAATTGAGATCGAGATTTGTTACACTGCATTCGGAGTATATTGCAGAAGACCAGCTTAACTACAAGAAATCGGGAAATAATATAAATGGGAAAGTTATTCAACGCAATGAGTTTTTTGATGATCCCACTGAGAGGAATGCATTATATGGAATAATTTATTTTATGCCAGTCGTGGCGCAGGGGCACAAAGTGTGACTGTAAACGTTGTGTGTTCGAAGCTGATTTTATTACTTTAGTATATCAAATTATGATACAAAACACATAAACAAACATTACAATAATTAAACACATTGTACAAATATTATTTTTGTTTCCCAAAGATAAATGGTAAAAGAGGTTCTAGAGGACACCTATTATCCTTTTTTATATAGTCATATTATATTTTTTTTAAGTTATTTATTATATTTATTACTTAGGCTTAGGGTCTTAAAAATATTTCCGGTGATCGTCTAAATTATATTTAAATATATTTAAATGTACTTGCAGGTGTCCGCAGCAAGCTGCCGGGCGGCGCGGGCGGGGCGCGCGCGCCGTCGGGGCTGGAGGCGGAGCTGGCGCGCGTGCACGCCATGTTGGCGCACAATTCTAAGGTTTATAAGGTTTTCATCTATACCATGCACTTTTATTTTATTTTATATTCCTTTAAATCAAACTCTTTAACCGCATCCATCGGGAATAATTTAGTACACATTAGCGATCCAAACGCGACTTCGCCCGCTCCAATGTATTGTTATATTTAAGCTAAATTATACAATTTTTTTACATAAATTGTATCTTTTTTGTTATTCTGATGTAAAAACTATTTTAAAATATGATTCATATAAATTCATTCAATAGATTTTTGCGTGAAATTGAATAAACATCCATCCACAGCAACTTCCACTTTAATAATATTAGTAGAATTATACTGTGACTAGTCTACATCTCCATAAACTGCAAAGTAAAAGTTCAAATCATCGATCTTTTAAAAATGTATATACAATTTTTTGTATTTATATAATTAACTTATATACTTAACCGGTTAAAAAGTTTTATTTGAAATATGTTAAAATATTATTATCCTTTTTATTGTGTACTTACTCACTATTTTTTTGACCCCATAGTGCTTTTTGCTAACATTCTTTATTAGTTATGTTAATTATTTACATATTATTGTTTGTAAATGTAACTGTTTTTTTTTATAATTTTTGCATGAAAAAATAATATATTTAAAAAAATAACCATATTTATAGCTAGGCTTAGTATGTTAAATTAATATATTATGATTAGAATTTTACAATACAAAAATTGCTATATAGATATGTACATTTTATTGTTTCTTATCTCTATGTATTGTTGGCCATATGGTTTAATTTAAATGTTGTTTAATACGTTATTTTCTATACATAAAATAGTAATTAACTAATTTTTATCGTGTTTCAACTGAAATAACAACAGAATTCGCGAAAATATTGAATACACTGGTTTTAATTTTTATTGTTGTAATGTCTTAAAAAATAGTACAAGTCATTTAATTATTAATAAAATATTTTACTAACAACAAGTTGGTAAGTTAAATTTGCTAACGCAACAGTTACGATTTATTCAGTGTAAAATAATATTTACTACTTCAAAATTTCTATGTAATTGTAAATTTCTAAGACATTTTTGCCAGTTCTTTATTATCGTATCATTTACAAGATGGCATGGATACCTCACTTTTTTAAAAAGTCTCGTAGTTTCAAAAATATACATTTTATAAGTATATTTTTTTTGAATTTAGCTAGTTTATTCCTTTATGTTGAATTATTAAGAAGCTTTTATTACTTATCGTTTACAGATTTTACAGAATTCAGCTTTTTCGTGGAATTCTTTTTTGACGATTAATTATAATGATTAATGCTCCATTTATCAACATGATAAGAAGTTTGATAATTATAAAGTTACAAAGCAATAAATTTTAAATTTTCAAGCATTTTTAACGTCCGCTGCAAATATATTCGCTCATAAAAATAAGCGAAAAAGAAAAATCGCCCTGTACATCTTATCTTAACAAATTATGTTTCAAAAGAATAAGGGCCGCATGTGGAACATATTTAAAACATATTCCCAATTTTTATTGTAAATGAGGTTTATAGAAAGTGGGTCATCTATCCCATTGAATCAACTAACCCATTGAGTCGTCTGTCCTGTTTTTATCTTATATATTTTTTTTATACATGTGCAGTATGGTCGACGAGTCGTGGCCGCTCGAAAGTTGGCTGCCTCGCCACGAGCGACCACGCCTTTTCCACTGTACTTTAAACAGTTTACTCATAATAATTCCAAAAGATATATAAAAGTGAATATTTAATATTTAAACGCAGAAACTGGAACAAACGGTGGCGGACAACGCGCGCCTCGAGCGCGAGCTGCAGCAGCTGCGGCGCGCGCTGCGGGCGCAGCCGCGCCCCGCCGCCGTGCTCGAGGACGGTATGTATATACTAGCTGCCATCGGGAGAAAAAATTGAAATTTAACTATTATTAAATAGTCATTATAATTATAATATGGACTAACAACAGTACTATTTTATATAAATGCATGTTTGCTGCAATAATGATATATTTGCGCCGATGCCACTCCACTAAGTACTAAAATCTTAATAGTCGAAATTCGAAAACTAGTTAAGAGTAAAAGCTTTAAAAATTACGTGTTAGACAAATAGAGATAAAAAATGTTGTGTTTGGGGCTGTATATTTAAAATTTTGATGTATATTCAACACATCACAATACGTGGAAAAATGTAAAAGAGTCAATGCCACAAACATAGCATTGATAATCAATATTTAACTTTGTTAACTATAATGCTCTTTCGTATCTTTTTAAAAGCCACCATGATACATGGCACATCCTGTAATTGTAAAACATCAATTTCCGGCTTGAGAGAACGAAATATTTTTATTTCCTTTATTAACAAAACAGCGCGGCGTTAATTTCCGCAATCAACACACAATGTCCAAAAAAAATCGACAGATAGCGGGGAACGGTGTGTCTTAACACTACCTCTTCCTATCCTACTATACGCAGAACAAATTATAAAGCTAAAAAACCTATGTTCTCCCCACAGAGGTGTCGCGCGTGCAGCAGCTGGTGTCGGCGCTGCAGCTGCAGCGGCAGGAGCTGAGCCGCGCCGTGCAGAGCCTCACGCGCCAGTCGCACGCGCTGCAGACCTCGCACGACGCCGTGCCCGGTGCGTACGCCACTACACACCCCGCACGCGGCAGGGTAGGCAGAGGGAACCTAGTGTGAGACACTACGTTTCCCACTTTCCGCCGAGTTCTGGAGGCATTGCGTGATGAGTGGCAGAACTCAACGCCGCGCTTAACCTGGACACCAGAGCGAAGGAATGGAAATATAAATTTAAGTAAATATTTCATCTCCTCGAGTGGGGATCGAACCCACAACCAATCGGTTTTACAGTCACACTTTGTGCCACTGCACCACGACTGGCCTCACTAGACATTTAGTTTTAACATTTTTTGAGTAAGTGCGTTTTCCACAGTAAATGTAAGTAAGCACGCACTATAATTTAATATCGATTATGATATATCGATATACTATGATTTAATATTGAGTCATAATTTTGTCGCAGAAACACATTGTATTCATTGTTTATTATATTTATAGAATAAGTGCAGCGATTTTAAATTTGAGTTTTTGGTGCATTTTATCACGGTTGTGACGCAGCGTAGTTCGCGTGTCGCAAACAAAAAAAAATTTTGTATACAATAAAAATATATATATATTTTTAAATATATATTTTATTTAATATGTAATAACATTCTGTTGCCAAATAATCATTCTAAGTAATATTTTTTGTGTAGCGAAAATTAATAAAAACTCCTCATAGCGGTGATAACAATATAAATTATCAGCTGGAAGTTGTATCCCGCACGCAGTAGTGCGGTAGGTAGAGGGAACCTAGTGTTAGTGCCTCTTTCCACTGAGTTTTGGAGACATTGTGTGTTGAGTGGCAGAACTCAACGCCGCGAGAAAACACGAAAACACCTCACCAGAGCAAAGAAATGAAAATATATATGTAAACAAATATTTTATTTCATCGAATGGGAATCGAATTCACAACTAGTTGATTTTATAGTCACACTTTATACCCCTGCGCTACGAGTGGCCTTTGGTAACAATATAGACTTTATTATAGGATATTATCTATATTGATAACAATATAGATAGTGTTACAACAAGTTTATAAGAATAAGTAATATTAATAAGAATGTAAGAATCAGTGGATGACCGGTTTTAAGAATACGTAATATGTTTTATAGATTTTTTAAAATATTTTAGCTTAGATTTTATAGGCGGCTTTGCCGGTGGTAACTGATCGCTGGTACAGTGGCGATAAATTTAGTCTACAACATTCCTCGATAAGGGATTATCTAACGCAAAAATATTTTTTTAATTCGAACTATAGTTTTTGAGTTTATGTATAGATTACACGACTCTACAGTTATTTCTATTTCACCAGAAGTTGAGGTTGCACATCAAAGATATTAAGAGGTAATTCTCTCTCTCGCGACTGTTATATAGATGTAATAGTATATGTAATAATGTCCCCGCAGCCGGCCCGCGCGGCGCGTGGCGCGAGAGCGAGCTGGACGCGCGCCTGCACGCGCCGCTGTACGTGGACACCGCGCCCCCCTCCGCGCCCCCCTCCGCGCCGCCCGCCGCGCCCGACGCCGACGACGTGCACAATTCTGCCTTTAGTAAGTATTTCTTTCACGCTGCATCCTGCATATAGCATGGTAGGCAAGGGAACCTACTATTAAGATACTTTTATCCGTCGTTTATCTGTTGCACTCACAGTAGTACGCTTTGGTCCCTATATTATTCTATAATGTACTTAATTACGTGCGGAAATAGAGATTTTTATTAACGTAATCCAAATTTTTATACGATTTCTGAAATATTTTTCTGTCCTCAGTGTGGAACAACATTGTTAGAATATTATGAATAAACATTACAGTACTTAGACCAGTTATGGCGCAATGACACTAAGTGTGACTGCAACGCGACTGGTTGTGGGTTCATTTCCCACTCGAGAAATTAATTTTCTTCATTCATTTTCTCTCTGGTATCAAAGCAAAAACGCAGCGTTAAATTTCGCCACTCACCACGCAATGCCCCCAAAATTCGGCGGAAAGTGGGGAACGGAGTGTCTTAACACTAGATTCCCTCTGCCTACCCTGCTGTGTGCGAGATACAACGTGAAGCTAAAATTTACATTACATTATTTTGTAATCATTAACATTTTACTGTTTTCAGGTAACCTATCAAACGTTGAAAAACAAGAAATAAAAACAGTTCGTATCGTCAAACGAGAGAGCGAGCGACGTCAACGGGATCGAGAACGTTCCTTACAGCCGATGTCCGATTGGTCTACCAACATCACCGCCAACTTAGACCAGTTCCTCGAAGAGGAGCTAGTGCAACCCATAAACAACTACAGAGCCTCATCTCTACCACGCACAGATTATAAATACGAAGATTATTACAAGCAAAACGATTACAGACAAGAGAAAAATCTAGAAAGTCCCAAATACCCATCGAGTCCATCTCTATCTAATTACGACTATTCACGCGATATATCGTCACTGAGCAGTAGTTATAACAGAAACTACAAACACGAGAGGAGTCTTTCAAATCAATACACGACCAGTCCAACGGATAGTTCTAGAACTTTAACCAACATGTCGAAAACAAGTAGTATAATAAGTTTGACGAGATCCAATATGGAGTTATCGCCAATATTCAAAAGTGAAGCTGCGAAACAGATTGTTACTGAGATGAACGATAACGGTTCCATGCATCGACGACAAGTTCCAAGGGAAAAGAGGAGGCATTATACCGCGCCTCATCATCTTAGTGCCAAGACTTTAAATGAGATGCCCAAAGATGGATTTAATAGAGATGTAAGATTTTTTTTAGTATTATAGAGTGTTGGCGCTTGAAATTGTGTAGCGAAAGTGAATAATATTTTGAACATAAAAAATATTTCTTATCATTCATTAAAAGAATAAGTTAATATAAAAGTTATTTTGTAGTCAATTTATATTTCTTTTGTTGTTGTTACATGTTTGTACAAGTAATTATTAAAAAGAAATAAAGAAATAACACATGCACTGTGGGTGAAAAAAAAATAATAGGGATAGGAATAATATTTCTGTTTCGAATTTTTAAATATAAGAAATAATACTACAATCATATATGTGTAATCTTCTAGAGCTGATCACGGAGTGGCCATGACTCATCAAAAGTACTGCACGGGGGCCGTTCAAGTATTACGTAAGCACTGTAGGGGGGCGGGGGGTCTTGGGTTTGCTTATTTTTGATGACATGGGGGGTGGGGGGTCTAGCTAGTAATTACGTAAGCAGAAGTTATTTATTTTTTCATATATATTATGGCTATATTTTGGTAGACATATATTTGGTAGACGATATAACTATTAAATGAAACTATTTTAACCGGATTAATCGCGTATATTTTAGATTATACATTTTGGAAACCCGACGTTTCGAACACTACAGTAGTCCGTGGTCACGGGTAGACTCCAAAATGTATAATCTGAAATATACACGATTAATCCGGTTAAAATAGTTTCATTTAAAATGTGTAATAATTGTGATATAACTATTAGTCTTTAATATAATATATTAGTTTATTATATCTATTTAGCGCAGGGGTTCCCAATCCTATCTTCATCAATGACCACTTTTCTATCATTCTTGGTAGTGGGGACCACTATGTAGGTATAATAAAAATTTACTGTGGTAAATTTTCTGTTCTGTGGTACGAGAAGCTTCTGTAGTTCAGTGTCAAAATCGTGTGACTGTATACGCGACGGTTGTGGGTTCGATTCGCAATATATCGCTTGCGGACCATATTTAGACCTCTGCGGACCACTGGTTGGGATCCACTGATTTAGCGGGAATGGCACATTGTCAACAGTCTAAATTTCAAATTTTATTAAAATCTGTAGCGACTTAGCTGAGCTGGCGCTGAGGTCGTGATACTTGGCGATTTTAATGCGCACAATGCCAGTTGGCTTGGATCACGCACCACCGACCACGCGGGGAGGGCTGCATTTGTCCCAATTGGTTGAGTCGCCAACGCGACTCCCGGACGTGGACAACCACAATGCCTTTTTATTGGACCTTCTGCTATCTCTATGCTATCTCTATAGCTATCACCTACCTGCTCTCACAAATCTTGGAAAGCATTATCAATAGCCAGCTCTTGGTTTATGTAGAGGATCATCGATTAATTAATGACTTACTGACCGACAATATGGCTTCCGCCATGGTCGCTCAACCGGTGATCTTCTGGTTTACCTTAGCCACCGTCGGGCTGCGGCTATTGAAAGCAAGGGAGAGGGCCTGGCAGTTAGCTTGGACATGGCGAAGGCCTTTGATCGAGTGTGGCATGAGGTGCTCCTGGCTAAACTTCCATCCTATGGGCTTCCCGAGAATTTATGCAAGTGGAACGCCAACATATACCCGTGAACGCTGGCGTTCTTTAAGGCTGCGTGCTGTCCCCTACGCTATTTCTTCTGCATATCAATGACATGTTAGAGGATTCTAGCATTCATTGCTATGCAGATGATAGCACGGTGGATGCTGTTTACTCCGGCCGAGCAAGTCTTTCTCCGGAAAACGCTGAACAGTGCCGAAATAAACTTGTGTCTACTGTTGAGGCATCCTTAAACATGTCTCCTCATGGGGTGAAAGGAACTTAGTTCATTTTAACCCCCTGAAGACACAAGTTTGCGCGTTAACCACAAAAAAATCCCATTTATCGTATCACCAGTCTTTCAGAACATTCCCCTTACAGCCGCGCCCAGTATCAGTGTATTGGGCCTTAATGTTTCGAGTGACTGCCAGCATCGCGATCATCTGGAAGGCAAGGCCAAGTTGGCCTCGAAGAAACTGGGGGTCATCAACAGAGCGAGACGGTACTTCACGCAAAAACCGTTTGGCCCTATATAGGGCCCAGGTTCGGCCTCATATGGAGTACTGTTCTCATCTCTGGGCTGTTGCACCCCAGTATTAGCTTGAACCATTTGATCGCATACAACGTAGAGCCTTTCGAATCATTGGGGACCCAATAATCTGTGAAAGGCTTGATAATTTGGCTTTGCGTAGACACGTCTTCTCGCTGTGCGTTCTCTATCGCATTTATCATGTGGAGAATTCTGAAGAACTGTTTGACCTGTTACCTGCTGCCGAATTTTCTAACCGCACAGTACGCCATAAAATGAAATGTCATCCACACCACCTGGATACGTGGCAATCCACTACTGGGATTGCCACGTATCCAGGTGGTGTGGACGGTTTCGTAGGAATTTCCTTCCACGCACCACGGAACTGTGGAATGGCCTACCCGCGGCTGTGTTTCCAGGTCGATATGATATGGGTACCTTCAAAAAACGCGTCTATCTCCACCTTAAAGGCCGGCAACGCACCTGTAGCTCCTCTGATGTTGCACGGGGTCGTAGGCGGCGGTAGTCACTTACCGTCAGGTGATCCGAACGCTCGTTTGCCTTGTCCTTTTCCATAAAAAAAAGATGATTTTTTCTATACAAACTTTCAATATCTTATTTCTCTCTCTCTCTTAGGGGATGAATTAAAATAAACCACGAAACACGTGTTCAATGAAATATTTTTAAGAGTTTAAATTAATTTTTTTATAAAAATCGGTGCTGATTTTAATTTTTTTTATACAAACTTTCAACCCCTATTTCATCCCTTTAGGGTTAAAATTTTTCAAATTCCTTTCTTAGTGGATTTCCAGAATTCGAAAGTGAATCTGTCCACATTTATCGTTTTCTACTATCAGCGGTTACGACTGTGCGTGTGTCTCAGTCAGTGGGAACATGTTCTTTTATATATGTAGATACAAATAAAATATCAATAAAAAATACCTTAAAAAAATTATATGCTAGTGTTTACGTAAGCATTGGGGGAGGGGGTAAGAGGATTGCTTATTTTTGATGACATATGGGGGGGGGTCAAAAATTGCAAAAAAACTGCTTACGTAATACTTGAACGGTCCCACGGTGTACGGCGGTAGTAACATGTTATAAGTTATATATGACTATATATAGAATTCTTTGTAAATACTTTCTCAAAACTCAGATATAACAATCAATAAAAAAAAAATAAAAATAAATAAATAATTATAAATTTTGAACTTGAACTCTGCTTTTTTTAATGTACAATAGAATGTGTTTTCACAGTTTTCACACTTGTTGATCTGTTAATGTCCAAAGAGTTCTAAAACATGAACAGTAACAAAATTGTAATGAAATCAGCTTGGCGCTATATCCCGCACGCATCTGAGTACGCAGAAGGAACTTAGTTTAAAAACACTCCGTTTCCCACTTTCCGCCGTATTTTAACAATATAACATGTGAGGTGTGTCGGCAGGCGGCGGGGGCGGCGCGCTCGCGGGACGACGCGGACCTGGCGCGGGCGGTGCGCGCGGGGGGCGCGCCGGACGTGGTGCGCTCGGCGCGCGACTCCATCGACCAGCTGCTGGCCGCGCCGCGCAAGATACTCATCCCCGAGCGGTACATCCCCGAGAAGGTGCGCCGCCACGCCCGCTACTTGTTACACTTAAAAAAATCAGCTTCACGCTGTATCCCGCACACTGCAGGGTAGGCAGAGGGAACCTAGTGTTAAGACACTCCGTTCCCCACTTTCTGCCGAATTCTGGAGGCATTGCGTGTTGAGTGGCAGAACTCAACGCCGCGCTTAACCTCGACACCAGAGCGAAGAAATGGAAATATAAATTTAAGTAAATATTTCATCTCCTCGAGTGGGGATCGAACCCACAACCAGTCGGTTTTACAGTCACACATCGTGCCACTGCGCCACCACTGGCCTCATTGATATACTTTGATATACTTTGTTTTAATTTTACTTTATTTCATCCAATAGCCACCAGAACTCTCGCCGGAGGAACAGCAGAAACGCCAGGAAAAAGTGGAATCTATCAAGAAAATGCTGACCAGCTCCTCCGCTGATCCCAGCAAGGTAACTTACAAGTTACATAAATAATACTATATATACATCATAAAACTGTTTAATATTACGAAGAATATGTTGAAGTAAAATCGCGAATAAGGCTGTATAGACCAAACTATCACATAATTACGTATATTTTTTTGTATAATATATGTTAGTCACACTGAACACGACTCCATTTTATATCAACTAAGCGATAAGTGTTACTAACATCAAAAAAATATACCTAATAAAATAAATATCTATACAATTTTAACACATTATCGATTTTATCCCAACGTACCTTATAATTTTTTTTAGCTTCACACTATCCCACGGTATAGCAGAGTAGACGAAAGAAACTTAGTAAAAGGGAACCCTTCGCAACGCCCAAATTTCGGAAACATTGCGTGTTTTGTGGCGAAACCCAACGTTGCACATTGTCTTCCTTCTAAAACAAAAAAATATAAATAAATCATTTCCCCGTGTGAGAATCGAACCCATAACAGTCGCGTTAACATTTAGACGTTGTATTTCACGACAGTGTTATAAACGAAAATACGTTTTATTTTTGTTCTCAAACACAATATATGATTTATTAAAAAAATATCTACAAATTCAGTTAGTTTCTTTACTCCACTTTTCTTCCTAAAATCTAATTTACTACTAAATTTCATTACCACGATAAGTCCTTGGCCTGTTCTGCTATATAGGGGAATTGTAGCTGTAAAATCATTAAAACTCAATTTAATAACTAGTACATTAATAACTCTTCTCATATACATCATGTTGTAGATATGTCTTCAAAAATATTATCATATTTTTAAAACATTTAGAAGCTTTTTCATTATTGAATTGATAAATAAAAATATGTTAATGGAATATGTTTGTTTGTATATTTATATATATTAAATGCAGTTTTACAAAAATATATATATATTTCATGTTTATTAAATATTTAATTATATTTATTACATATTTGACATTATTGGATTAGCTATCGTTCATAAATATGAAATTAACTGACTGAGTCATGGCGCAGTAAACACTACAAACTGTGGGTTCGATTCCCACTCGGAAATGAAATATTTATAATATTTTCAATTCTTCGCTCTGGTGTCGAGGCAAAGCGCGGCGTTGAGTTTCGCCACTCAATACGCAATGCCCCTTGAATTCGGCGGAGTGTTGAGAGCGTACTCTACGTCTAACTTTAAAGCGTTTTACAGTTTAATAAGCTTATTTGCATCTGAGAAACATACTATTTCAATTATAAAAAAATACATATTCCATTAACTAAAACATGCATCGTGCATAGCTCAGCTTTTACTGTTCTGAATGTTTCATTTTGCATGTACTTTAACTATTCATTATTATCATAATATACATAACTGAACGCTCTTTTATTACTAGTTGGTTAATACTGTTACACTGTTATTAGATATGGTGTCTGCAATTTCATTTATTGAAAAAAAAAAGAAAATTAACAATGATATTTTTGGTACAACTTAATTTTCATATTAGTTCTTAACCCATATTGAAGTTTCTAAACTAAATTCTCTTCTAATATATTATAAGTAAAAATAAAATAGAAAAAAATCAAAAATATCATTAAAATACGCGAGAACCGCTTCCAAATAGACGCTTCGAATGTACATAAGCATTGTTAAATTAGAGCCCCGACGGTGAAGAGAAGAAACAGCGGGAACACTTGCTGCAAATGAACCAGATACTGGCCAAGCAGGTCACCGAGATGAGCAAAATTATAGCTGGTGAGAGCCTACTGCTTTAATAGTTGTGCTGGACTTTTTATTACTGTGCTTAATGGTTGTTTGTGATTTGTAGAATTAGAGAATGGAAGCCGATGGGTTTGAGTTTCTGTTGATATTTAAAAAAAAGATATTTTTCTATCAGTTAAATGGAATAAATCAAGGAAATCTATATATAATTTTAAAAATATTGTAATCTAAATAACATTTTTAAATACATTTTAAGTCAACAAAAAATGAAATGACGAATATTCGAGTTTAATAAAGATAATGTGTACACATGTGTAGGTAAGAAAAAAAGAATTAAAATTACACAATAAAAACAAAGAAAACCATTAAATTACAAAGTTTATATAAGTGTCTTTTATCTTACTTAACGACACTACTAAGATCAATAAAACAATACTAAAGTAGCTTATTATTATGAAAACGTTCTAAAGAATTTTTTTTTATTTTGCAATCATCGCCAGGTTAGTCCATATCTAATAAACTATACAGTGATCTAAATAATAAAAATATTTTCTAGATTCTGTATTAAGTAAATGTATTGAATATGCGGGAGCTTCACCATGAGCTGCATACTAGAAATATCTTTTGTCACATCATAAACAAATACCATGTTTAAATTCCTGCATAGTTGGAATAATTAAATGATTTATGTATTATAACTCAATATGCTGGCGGATTTGACATTATAGTATTTGAAGTATTAGAAAATAAATGAAACAAAATCGAGAATAGAGAGATTTAAAAAACAACCGTTACTTTAATCTTTCTACAAAGATGGTAGTGACATGAGGAAGTAGTAAGAGCGTAAGAATTTCGAAGTAGATTGATAAGAACGATTGAAAAAGGCTTAATGGACGATTTTTTAAAACATTTATCTTTTTTTTAATATGGAACATCATTAAAAAAATATATATTTACTAATTAAATACAATACAATAAAATGTCTATTGCTATTAGCTAACACAAGCAATAAAATTCTATAGCAATATCATATCAATAAAAAATAATTATTAATTTATAAGTACGGAACGTCACTATCGCAATGCTCTATAACATATGTAATCTGTAATTAAAACTTAACTAATAAACATTAAAAATCAGTTAAAATACAAGTAATTGTTTTCATTGATTTACTACTACTACCATATGATACTTACTTATATTGAAACAAAATATCTTGGATTCAAAGTTCATTTTATTTGGTGTAAATTATATTATTTTGCTTAGATTTTCATCAGTCTGGTTCGTGGTAAACATAAACTCCGATTTTTTCATGATGTTTTAAACAAATAATAAAATCCAGGTATACCATAGAAAAAATGTATTGAGATATCAATTTTTTTCTATGTACGAAATAAAAGCGACAAATAAAAGGAAAACCTTGTACGGAATATACATTTTGTGAAATTTAGAATTTTTAATACAAATATTGAATCAAGTTATGATTATTCCTAGTTACAGTGTTTGTATTTGTTCTATTCTCTATTGTTATTCGAAGTTGAACCCACCATGCACAGAAAATCTAAAATGACTAGAAACAACCCTTAAGCATAGCATATTTTTTTTAATATTATAATATGTACAATGCTATATAATATTTAACCACACTGTAGAAGTGTTACGTGTGTAATATTCCCTTATTATTATTTTTTTTGTTTTATGATTTTCATTGTTTGCCAGTCTTGTGCTACGAGATTTATCAAAGTATTGAAAATTAAAAAAAAAAAACATTTGACATTGGTTTGTTTGAAGAAATGCATGAAATATTTTTTAAATTTTTTCAAATATTATATATATTTCAATATTATAAAAGGTATCATAATTTTTTAATAAGAATAAAAAAAAAGAAAGTAATTTTTAAACTTTCATTATTTTCACAAAATGTCTGACTGCAGAATGCTTTGATATTTCTCATTACCAAGTGACTAACACCACGTGTGCGCATGTAACTTTAATCCGCTTGATGTTTGTATCCCAGGAACCAACACTGACGGGCCTTCGAGCGAAAACAACTAAACATAATAGCACTTTCAATATACCGCACTATAGTTACACCAAAAAAAAAACAACTAGTATCGTCATTGTCGACAACAACAACTAGTATCATCATTATCAACAACAACAACTAGTATCATCATTATCAACAACAACAACAACTAGTATCATCATTGTCAACAACAACAACTAGTATCATCATTGTCGACAACAACAACACTCATTTATCAATATTATCACACATAATTTATATGAGAATCAATATTCCGGCGGGAAGCGTTCGGAGGATTCATTCAGTATTGCAGCATGGTTTCGTTGTTTGCATTTTGTTGTGAGTAGAACTTTTTTGATTTTTTTTTATTTAGTTGCATCGTTTGGATTTATACTTAGTTTGATATTTTACTCAAATGTGTTGTACTTATATAATTATTTTTAATTGAGTGTTAAAATGAGCGTTTTATGTGCAGTTAAAGCATTAGAAGAGCTGCCATTACGAGACATCACTGATGATTACGAAGATCAGTCGCCGGACGTCGAACTGCCGATATACCAACAGAGAGACAACTTCTTCACATAAAACCTCGAATGTAAATTGAGAACGATAAGGTGTTAAGCTACATTAAATATGGATCTTTATTGTCACAATGCCAATTTACATTTTTCTATTAAAAGAAATATAATTTGATCAATTTCTATAAGTTTTCTTCAGGATTTCTTTGGATTGAATTTCGTGGCTTTCCTCAAAAATAATGAATTGGAAATTCATATATACATACATATTGTATGTTTTTTTTGAACAAAACTGTTTGAATATGTATTTTTTAAATGAATGCATTCATAAATATACATATTTAATATATAGACCATTACGTTGAAGTTCATTTTTAACATCTTTTGAAATGAAGTTAATTCCTTATCGTTCTCATCCAATTTTCTAATATATGACATTAAAAATATAAAAAAAGATTTCATTATAGATTTGGTAAATTTCTAAGTAATGTTTTTCAGTAAAATTATTCTTTTTTACAAAACATAAATTTTCTATGCTTTTCCCATAGATGTGTTCAAAACTTCCAACATTTATATGTTTATAATTTACAACTTTACCTTAAAAAAATGAGTGTTATTACTTAAAAAATAAAGTGAACAATATCAATGAAGTTAATCAAATATTGCGAAATTCGTCAAAATTATATTTATTAGTAATAGAGAATATCTAAGGTATTTAATCAAAATGTTATAACCATAGAGTTCTATAACGGTTCTATAAAATATATACATATAATTATTATATAAAGAAAATCCATGACTTTGCTTACAAACATATCACTTCATATCCGTAGATATGTATTCATTTTGCAATGCTACGTACAAAACACTCATATATTTAAGTTATCATTGGTTGATTTTTGACTCAACTTAACCTCAAGTTTTAAAAAGTTTTTGCTAATAATAATTGATAATTAAACGACCTACGACACAAAAAGACCTAAAAAATAAATAAACAGTACTTTATTTACTTTTGAATATTGAACAAAAGAGCTGATAATCTTTAAACGGCTGCTCATTTTTATACACTGAGTCACTTTTCTAACAAAACAAAGCCACACTAAAACCAGATCATCCATTTGGAAGCTACGATGTAACAGCAGACATACACGTATACACGGACACGTCAAACTTATAACCCTCTGTTTCTGTCAGGAGTAAAAAAAAAACTAAAAAAAACATTTAAATATGGTTATATTAAAATGACGTTACCCATTTGAGGTTGAGTCGAGTTAAAGAAAATTTATTATTTAATAATCAATGTATTGGGTCAAAAGTTTTGTTTATTTGCTCAATGTAAACATTCCTGCAATAGCAATAATAATACAAAAAAAACGGTTATTTTTAACGGTTAAATTAACAGTTTTTTTACTGTAAATTTCTATGCCAGTTGCAATGTTCCCAATAATAATAGAAATAATAATAATAAATATAATCAATTGATATCATAGTCTTCTATATAAAGGGCCTTCGATTGTTATTGTAGATGTACATGTATGTAATTAAATGTGTAGAATATTTCAGGATTTCAGTGCAAAAGTGGTCTAACCAGTTTGTAATTATTTATTAATATTTCAAATTTAAAGAGCTGTAACTATTTCTATGGATTTTTGTTCTATCTATTAATTAATTTGTACATAATATTAAATATCTTTTTCATAAAAAAAATAATATCTTTCAATTAGACTACTTTTGCATCGACGCCTAACTTATAAAAGATGCCATGATATATTATTAATAATGTAGAAAGCACACGTTATTTTTTTTTTAAACAAATGCGTTTTAGTATTTCGTTTTTGACTAATTCGGGTCAATGATTTTATTTAATGACTAATATTAGTACTGTAAGTTTGTTTGTTTATTATTTTGTATAATATCTGTAGTTATATGCACATAGTTGTCAATTGTAGATACTGAAATATCTTATGAATATACCAATTACCAATGTATTTATCAAATTATATTATATCTTTATAATATATTTTATAAAAAAAAAAAACACTTGTACTGTATGTTACAATTTGAATAATTAATTATCTACTGAAGAGATTTTGATGGAAGATAGAAATGATTTTGTTGTTTTTACACTTTTAATATTATTTCTTCTTATATTTAAAATAAATAGCAAATGGGAAATAATAAATGGGAAAATTTCGACAAATACAACTAAAAAATTTTCTTTACTATCAAATAATTTATACTATATTATTTTATTATTATTTCTAAATAATTTTAAAAATATTTTTAAACAGTTTACTTACAAAACTCTTTAAATCTCTCTTTCTTTATATGATATTATCATATATATTTAATGATTTATCAAAATACCTTCAGTAATATCGTATCTACTATGACCATACGAGATATGATACAATAATAATATATAACCGTATTACATTGTAGTTTTTTAATTACCACGCGGGTCCTTAGAAATGGTCTAATAGTCCGAGCTTCATTTATCTATATATATGTAGGCAACGAATTATTATTGTGATATACATGGATTTACCTGATTTTTTTTGAACCCCGTAAAATTGTGTCAGTGTAAAAGTGGCCTAACCCGTTTCTGATTTTAATTTATTATATGAAATTATTAAATATATTGTTTCAATACTTGGTATCATATTTTATTATGTACTTATTTTTGATATATTTATAGGATGTGTTTCAATGTTTAATTAGAAACTGTTCGGTTAATAGATAGATATATCGGTTGCCACCCTTTTTGTATAAAGGGAATGAATTGTGAACGCGAGAATCTATCAAATTAACTAAAATGAACTAAAATGAACTTATCAACAAAAAAAAAGTTGAAGCGGAATCTAATTATATTATAACTAAACAATATAATTCTTCATAAAAATATCAATTTTACGGGTTAGACCTCTTTTATTCTGAATTCAATGTTATATACTTCTGTGTACTAATATATTAGATATAGTTTAGAACATGACTGTATTAGCCTATATAAGCTTTAAATACATTATCTTGACGATATAATATATTGTAGTGTTATATTGACTTGCTTGGTAAGCTATTTGTTTACAACTTCACACGTGTATCAGACGACGTGACTAATAATGTAATATTTCTCCTTAAACCATATTTTTTTAGTTTCACCCATTATCACGCATAAAGCAAGATAGGCAGTGTCGATCTACTTTTAAACACTCCAATCCCTACGACGGCGATGGTGGAACTTAACGGTCAATAATAATACTTGATTTTGGACTATAATTATTAAACGGAGAACTAAGTGTCTTGACACTGAGTTCTCTCTGCCTTTTTTACCATGTGCGTGATACAGCGTGAATCCTAAAAATATATTATTAAATTGTAGATTTGCCATCGTCTGTTACAACGTAAGCCTTAACCCCTGACTATCCTATCAAAGAATTTAATGTAATTGGTATAAAGTGATTACTTTCCTAGTAAGTTATAGACTACTTACTCATTTAGAAAACGTATAAAAATTTGAACGCAGCGGGACTCGAACCACCCGCGCCTCCCGGAAACCGACCAGGCGCTCTGACCATTAAGCCATGCGTTCAGTTGGTCAGAGCGCCTGGTCGGTTTCCAGAAGGCGCGGGTTCGAGTCCCGCTGCGTTCAAATTTTTATACGTTTTCTAAATAAGTATTTTTCTTTCCTAAGTGTGGAATAACACTTTAAAAATGTTTAAAAAGTTATAGACTGATATAGTTTCTGCCTTAAGCCTGTCCTTTCAGATTTCCTATTTCAATATTTATATTGTCAATTATGTACTTATCTATCTATCTTAATAAAGATATTATTAACTTTGTTTATTTTTTTTTGTTTTTTCTTTATTTTGACACCCGATTGATATACATATTTAATTTATTTTTAATAGTGCGAGTTGGCTTTTAGACATTTAGTTAAAAACATGCCTCAAATGCTATCAAAGACCAAAGTTATCATAGCATACCTGTACAGTTCAGTCCGTCGCGGTGCAGTGGACTATAACGTCCGTGTGGGTTCGATTCCCACTCGGGGAGGTGAATCAATTTAAAAAAAATCAAATAATATCAGCTGATTTGTTTGATTTTAAATAATATCAGCTTTACGCTGTATTCTGCACACAGCAGGGAATGTAGTATTAAGACGCTCCGTTCCCCACTTTCCGCCGAATTTTGGAGGCATTGCATGTTGAGTGATGGAACTCAACGCCATGCTTTACTCCGACTTGAGCGAAGAAATCGAAATATAAATTTAAATAAATATTTCATCTCCTCAAGTCGGGATCGAACCCACAACCAGTCGCGTATACAGTCACACTTCGTGCCTCTGCGCCACGGTTGGCATCAATCAAATCAATTTTATACTTTCAACTCCTCGCTATTATTCACTTAATGTCTTAAAGATTAGACAGATGGTGGAGAACGGAGTGTCTTAAGTCTCCCTCTGCCTACCCTGCTGCTGCTCTGTGCTGGATACTGCGTAAACCCAAAAAAAAACCCAAAATGTATTAAAACAATATTAGACTTTGGGAACAATGTGATCGTTACAGATGCATTCGAGAATCTCCTTGACTTTTGGATCCTAGTTAGTGCATACCGGTGCATGGAGCAAGAGTGATTTGACATTATAAGAAAGAAGAGCTGCCATGCTCTGTGCGAATATAAACCTTTTGCTTTTGTAATAAAGATGTTTTTTCCTAGTGTTTATTCTGTGTCAACTATTTGGTATAACATTTAAAACACGGATTATTTACAAAACGATAAGTTATTGTTCGACAATAAAGGTATAATAGACGTTTTCTTTGTGTAATTGTTTAAATTTTGTCAATATTCACTATGAATATTAACAAAATTTACAAAATAACCAATTATTTAGGTTAATACATGGCCGTATGGCTTAGTGGTCAGAGCGCCTGGTCGATATCCCGGAGACGTGGGTTCGAGTCCCGCTACGTTCAAAATTTTTCATAGAACCTATAGGTATATAACATATGTAGGTACATGGTGGAAATTCCACATTTATGAACGAAACGCTTTAAGGCTGCATTTTTTATTTGCACCGCCGTAGAAGAGAGTCTGTGTTATTTCAAACATTTTTTTAGCAAGCAAGTGTTAACCACACTCCCACACTTAGGAAAGAAAAATAATTATTTAGAAAACGTATAAAAATTTGAACGCAGCGGGACTCGAACCTGGTCGGTTTCCAGGAGGCGCGGGTTCGAGTTCCGCTGCGTTCCAATTTCTATACGTTTTCTAAATAAGTAGAGTCTGTGTTTCCTATGACATACAATGTCAAAAAGAAAAGATATTTGAAGATTTAGGTGATAGGTATAAGAAGGGTAAACAGGTATTTATTAGGTAAGTATACATCATACACAGAGGCCAGTCGTGAAGCAGCGGCACGAGGTGTGACTGTAAAACCGACTGGTTGTGGGTTCGATCCCCACTCGAGGAAATGAAATATTTACTTAAATTTATATTTCCATTTCTTCGCTCTGGTGTCGAGGTTAAGTGCGGCGTTGAGTTCTGCCACTCAATACGCAATGCCTCCAGAATTCGGCAGAAAGTGGGGAACGGGGTGTCTTAACACTAGGTTCCCTCTGCCTACCCTGCTGTGTGCGGGATACAGCGTGAAGCTAATTTAATTTAATTTTAATTTAAGCATACATCATCGTTGACTGCATGTTGATGCATGCTCATGAGGCTTGATTCAGCCAAACGCAAGCCTATTGCAGTTTAAAAAAAAAGAATTGTCACCTCGCTCTTCCTGATCAATTTTTTTTCAGCTTTTCTTTAACTAGTACGCTAGAACACATGTGCTTGTTTAAATTACGATTCAGAAATCATAACTACGTAACTATTGATTATGGTAAAAAAAAATATTTGTAAAAACAAAAACCCCGACTGCATCAAACTAAATAGAAAATAAACAAGCCTAATAGTTTATTAGGATTAACAGTCGGGGTTTTTGTTTTTACAAATATTTTTTTTTTTTTCACTTTTTTGTTAGGATTCACTATGGTAATGATAATCATGATATAACTTTTTGAAATCCTGAAAATAAGCTCTTGAATATGATACCCATATTGTAGTATTCGAAACGAAAATTTTTTTTTACTAAGTCCAATGGCGTCCCACAGCCTCCATGATTGTTTTTATTTAACATCACCTATCTAAGAACACTTGGGCTGCTAATACGAATCTAACGATACCTCAAATTTGTAAATCCGTTCAGCGGTTCTGGAGATACGAGGTAATAAAGAATATTACATACATACAAGATTCGCGCGAAAAACATAAGCCTTCCTTAGCAGTCGGGAAAAACGATTTTAAATAAAATTAAAATAAACATATTGGTTTATTTTAACTTGTTTAAAAGGTAAAGCAATTTATATTCATTTGCTTGCTTGTTTTTTTTCAACTTCACTCTGTATATCTCAGATAGTAAGGTTGGCAGAGGAAACCTTAAGTCTTAAGACACTCCGTTTATCAATTTCCGTTGAAATCTGGAGTGTCGGAACGCAACGTCGCGCTTTGCCTTGGTAATGCAGTGAAGAAAATGAAATTAATGATAATATATTACATACGTAATGGTTTCAGTAACATATAGCCCATTTAATGTCAGAGTTAGTCATTTAATTGAGACCAGCCACGGGCACAGTGTGTAAATGCGACTGGTTGTGGGTTCAATCCCCACCTGAAGAAATTAAATATTTATTTAAATTTATATTACCATTTCTTCACTCTGGTACCAGGCAAAAACGCGGCGTTGAGTTCCGCCACTCAACGCCGCGCTTTTGCCTCCACGCAATGTGTTCAAAATTCGGAGGCAAGTGGGGAACGGAGTGTTTTAACACTAGGTTCCCTCTGCCTACCCTGCTGTGTGCGGGATACAGCGTATTTTTTATAATCTGATTAGGTACTTCAATACAGACGTTTTTAAATCAAGTATTTTTTATCCCTTACCGATAAACCGTTACTAAAAGTGGTATTTAAAAAGTTAACAAAACTTTTTGATGTCAAAGGGGGTCGCTGAACTTACTTTGACAGCTTTTAAAATTTAATTATTTTTATCTGATCTTGTTTAAATACATCAACCTTATCACAATTAAAAATGAAAATATTAAATTTATAAAATATATTGGATTATAATATTATTATTATATGTTTTTTGTATATAGTTATACTAGAAATTAATGTTTTAGGCAATACAATATACTTCCAAGTAAATCGTGAACCATTGCCACAAGTAGCAAATAAAATAAAATTTACCTCTGGTTGTCGCGATACATTAAAAATAAATAAACGGAATATGATGCTTTTATTTATATATATAAGTATATTTATAAATTTATTTAGAGAAAAATAGGTTCCGTCGGGAATTTCATGAGGGTATAACCTTTTCTACATTTTATTGAACAGGCCGAGAGAGTTCTACTGTTCCCATTTGTTGTCCTTTCAAAAAATTTTCTTTATAAGACGTCCAACGACACTTAGTTTAACTATACCAGACGAAGATGAAATAGAATTTGAATCCATAACCACTGATCATTTGTACACGTGGGAAAAAGAAATATTTATAAATCAAATAAATCAGCTTCACGCTGTATCCCGCACACAGCAGGGTAGGCAGAGGGAACCTAGTGTTAAGACACTCCGTTCCTTACTTTCTGCCGATTTTTTTTGGAGGATTTGCGTGTTAAGTGGCAGCACCCAACGCCGCGCTTTTCCTCGACACCAGAGCGAAGAAATGGAAATACAAATTTAAGTAAATATTTCATCTCCTCGAGTGGGAATCGAACCCACAACCAGCCGGTTTTACGCTCATACTTTGTGAAATATTTAAAAATATGTATTTTTAATTATTCGCATTATCTCTAGAATTCATCGAAAGGGGAACAGAGATTCAGGGAAGGGATTCCAGAAAATAGGGAACGGAGTTCTTCACACAAGTTTCCCTCTGCCTATCCTGCTGTGTGCGGGATAGAGCGTGAAGTTGATTTAATTTAATTTTGTTCAGATACAGATAAGGCTTTCTAAAATGTAAAGAACATAAATTTGAAATTAAAACAGCTAAAAAAAACAGGTGTCGTTTCATTTATGCAGAAACATCTAGAGAGTATCTTGTTATCGCATCAAATGACTATTAGCCTAATTCTAATGGAAATGCTATGTTTCTATATATCCAGTTCGGATGGCATGTTGAATTAGTTACGAGTTGATATTGTGTTTACATTACATGATTTTGAAGCATACCGTTAACCGTAGCGAAGTATTTGCATGTTGATAGATCTCAAGTCTTGAGATCGATATCGAGATGCCGTTTTCAGTCAGAGATGTGTAATTTATGAATGAAAACGGAATTTCAAGATCGATCTCAGAATTGAGAGTCGCTTATAAAAATTGGCATTAAGTTTTGATACAAATTGTGCATATTCATATATAGGTATATATTTCTATTGCTTTAAGTTAAAGTTTCAAGTAAAATGCAATTGACTCGGATCCACATATAACGAGAGGAGAATACATTTAGAGACAATACAGAAGTAAAAAACTATTTAGACATTAATCTCTGTAAGTTCATGGTGCAGGGGCAAAGGTATGTGACTGTAAGCGACAGGATTGACAGGATTGTGGATTCGATTTTCACTCGTGGATAGAAATATTTAATAGTTTCATTTCGTCGCTCTGGTGTCGAGCCAAAGCGCGGCGTTGAGTTCCGCACCTCAACACATAAAGCCAGAATTTGGTGGAAAATTAGGAATGCAGTGTCTTAACGTTAGGCTCCTTCTGCCCTGCTGTGTGTGGATACATATGTATGTATATATAAAAATATAATAATTTAAAATAGTATATGAACCTAGGTATGTAATATGAAACTGTGATGACAGCGCCTGACGGAAGAATATAGGAAGAATATAAAAAAAACGTAGATAAAATATATAAATATATGAATATAAACACTTCTAATAATAAATTCGGATAAAGATTTTAGCAGAGTTATCATCCTTAATCGTGACTTGACTTACGGTATCCAGTTTATTTCTAAATTTGTATACATTATATTTCTTAAGGTAAAAATTGTTCCAGAATCCTCTTCTCAGATGACAATAGAATTCATCTCGTATGTGTCACACGTACTTACACACAATGATCGGTGTTCCTTCCGTTAGTTCGACGACATCGAGAACAATCAACCGGTTCCGAATATCATTTGAGGTGACCATCATTTCTTGTGTAAACAATAAATATATGTATAAATAAAATCTGATTATATTTCACTTTTTTTAGTTTCACGCTGTATCCCGCATTCAGCAGGGAAGGCAGAGGGAACCTTGTGTTGAGGTACTCCATTCTCCATTTTTCCGCTTTGCCTCGACACCAGAACGAGGGTATGAAATTATAGAGAATCGAACCCACAACCTGTCACGTTTACAGTCGCACTTTGTGCCCCTGCGCTACTATCCACGACTATTAACCTTAATTCTACTTTTTTTTCTTTTGTGGGTCGTGGCGCAGTGGCACAACCGTGTGAATGTAAAAACTATCGGTTGTGGATTCGATTCCCACTCGAGTAAATAAAATATTTAACATTTTTATTTTCTAGTCGAAGCAAAAGCGCCGCGGTTAGTTCCACTAAAAACGCAATACCTTCAGAATTTGGCAGAAAGTGGGAAGTGGAGTGATTTTTGGACATAATCTTTAAATTTATATTGAAGTCTCTAAACAAGCTGACTGACTTTAGGTGGCTGGACAACTGAACACAACTGAACCGTAAATATGTATTTTAAGTGAAATTGTGATTTAGCTTTTGGAATCAGGTTCATATGCCTGATTCCAAAAGCTAATTAAATAGATTTGAGAAGAAAGAAAGAAAAAAAAAGAGATAGAGAGGATTAAAAAATAATTTTAATTAACGTACAATTGCTGACTGAATATGCCTTTGAAAGAAAATTTAATTCTTATTTAAATAAATATATGTAGGAACTTGTCGATATAATGTTAATGTTAATTATCAAAAAGTGTAGATTAAAAAGTAAACAGGTTATAGGTTAATCACCTATAAAATAAGCTTTCAAAGAAATTTAAATAGAATCGTACACGTGTTTTTTTTTTATTTTTTAAGGTGAATAAATCAAAATAAATCAGCTTCACGCTGTATCCTGCACAAAGCAGGGTAGGCAGAGGGAACCTAGTATTAAGACACTCCGTTCCCCACTTTCTGCTGAATTCTGGAGGCATTGCCTGTTGAGTGGCAAACTCAACGCCGCGCTTAACCTCGACACCAGAGCAAAGAAATGGAAATATAAATTTAAGTAAATATATCATCTCCTCGAGTGGGGTTCGAACCCACAACCAGTCGGTTTTACAGTCACACCTCGTGCCGCTACGCCACGACTGGCCTTTTTAATGTGAATATACAAAAACTCCAACGAAAGTAAAAAACAATTTGTTATCCTATAACGGTATACTATAAGGTAGCGTTCCTCCTTAGGTTATCGTTTACACAAAGCCTTGAACACTGATAATATAACATTTTTTATTCCGTAAAACAATTTATAAAAAGAATAAATATTTGGTTTTGTTCCCCAAAATGCTTATATAGTTTTTTAAGGATCACAATGTATCACGTACAAAGGAAGGTAGGCAGAGAGCACCTGGGAATCTAGTGTTAATACTCTTCCGTTCTTGGCGAAACTTAACACCGCGCTTTGCCTAGTTACCAGAGGGAGAAATGATAATATTATTTTTTCATTACTTCGCATAGGAATCGAACCCACAACGATTGCACTTAAAGGCACACGCTTGTGCCTTTACCTCACGACAGCCTCGACTTTTACGTATATTCTTTATTATTACTTTTCACCGAAGTATGTCTAAATAGGTAGGTACATAGTGAACAATTACAACATGGCAGAGAGAACCTGGAAAAGTAGTGTTAAGACACTTCGTTCCCCATTAAGTTACTTTTGTTTCCAGTGGATAGAAAGTGCTCTGCCAAGTTCTTGAGGTCTTGCGTGTTGAGTGGTGGAACCTCCTCTTTCGAATGGGAATCGAACCCACAAGTAACTTTATAGCCGGCTTTGTAGCCGATCGTGGCACAGCGGTACGAGGTGACTGCAAAACCGACTGGTTGTGGGTACGATCCCCACTCGAGGAGATGAAATATTTACTTAAATTTATATTTTCATTTCTTCGTTCTGGGGTCGAGGTTAAGCGCGGCGTTGAATTCTGTTACTCAATACGCAATGCCATCAGAATTCAGTAGAAAGTGGGGAACGGAGTGTATTAACACTAGGTTCCCTCTGCCTACCCTGCTGTGTGCGGGATACAGCGTGAAGCTGATTTATATATATATTTTCCCCACGAACTCGAATACATATACAACCTACACATATTTAATAATCACCGGTATTAAACTGTAACTCTTATCTTACATCTAGTCCTCTACGATTGTTTAATGACATTGTTCATCTCGTCACAAACAACGTGAGCCCCGGTGACCTAGTGACATTCTATCAATTAGGTTAATTTTTTTTTATTAGTCATTCTTTGATTTTGATATTAATAATATTAATAATTCTACTTGAAAATAATAGTAGCTGATTAGTCCATAATATCTAAAAAAATATATTAAAAAATCTGGTACAAGCTGTATCCCGCATACAGCAGGGTAGGCAGAGGGACCCTAGTGTTAAGACACTCCGTTTCCCACTGTCCGCCGAATTTTTGGAGGCATAGCGTGTTGGCGTAATTCAACGCCGGGCTTTTGCTTTGGTGCCAGAGCGAAGAAATGAATGGTCCTGGAGTGTAAATGATACAGATCTAAACAAACTATAGAAAACAATTAACACACGTCTTTTATCATATTCTACTTGAACATCGTACACGTGATATTGCGAAAAATAATAGATCTTGTATTATTTTTTAGGGTTTCGTACCTCTTAAGGAAAAAAGAAATCCTTATAAGATCATTTTGTTGTCCGTCCGTCTGTCTGTTTGTCAAGAGCTTTTATCTCAAGAACGCTTGACGAAAAGATGTGGCATCAATATTATTAGGGTACTCCCGATTGAACTCCTGAATTTCATAATTCTAGTATCATCTCTTAACTGATGATTTAAAAAAGAATGGTAAAATTATAACAATTGGACTGTGGTCTATGGTCAGTTTTAGATAGTAAGGTCTGATGTAAGGGCTGTATTGTAGCCAAAGGAGTCCACATCGAATAAGTTATATATATTTTTAATGGTTTTACATTAATATATTAATAGAAATAAATACCTAATAGACTGTAATAGTAATAAATATTAATTACAATAAAAAAATATTTTTCTCTGTAATAATATTTATGGGAAGGCTATGTATAACAGTATTATGTTTTGTTATGACAACGTTGGAAGCTGCTACTAGCGTATACTAAAAAAATATTTATTCATTCTTTTATTAACAAAATAAATAACAGTAATACATTTTAGACATTCAATGAGAAACAAAAAATATATATTATATTATTTATTTAATTATAGACCAGTTTGTGTAACTATGCGTTTAGTACTTTTTTGTTTTAAAATAGTTAAGTTTGTGGAGATACAGATACAACAATCAATGCAGTCTATTGTACCTTAATAGTTGTACTAAAAAATAAAAATAAAATAAATTAGCTTCACGCTGTATCCCGCACACAGCAGGGTAGGGAACCTAGTGTTAAGAAATTCCGTTCTCCAATTTCTGCCGAATTCTGAAGGCATTGCGTGTTGAGTGGCAGAACTCAACGCCGCGCTTTGCCTCGACACCAGAGCGAAGAAATATAAATTTAAGTAAATATTTCATCTCCTCGAATGGGGATCGAACCCACAACCAGTCGATTTGCAGTCACACTTTGTGCCCCTGCGCCACGACTGGCCTCATAACTGTTGTACTGGGGATTAAAATTCATAAGGACGAAAACGCTGTTAGCCGAATATAGCAGGGTATCCCGCAAATAATTAGATATGCGGTGTCAACACACTGGTTTCCGTCCAATTTTCAAAATATTGCCTACAGTGTTGGAGCCATACTGACGCCTTCAAACCGATAATATTTAGGAAGAATACGAAGAATACATATATAAATAGATATTAAATATACTTCCAAGTTCAAGCCCCAAAATGTTAATAAATCATACAAACGAGCCCAAAGCTGAATATAAATATCGCCACTAGGTCATTATACTAGTTTTATTATTTTAACGTTTTCTCTCGCATAAAGTAAACAATAAAATTTGCATTAATTTCTTATAGCCTCTTTCGTTAAGTGAATATCTTAAATTTATAGATCCTTTATTTAAAAGTAAAATGATATATGATTTGTATATGGAACCTGATGTCCTATTCATCTATGTATGTCATATTCGGCGATGGATGTGTCGTGGCGCAGGGACACAAAGTGTGACTGCAAAAACGACTGGTTGTGGGTTCGATCCCCACTTGAGGAGATGAAATATTTATTTACATTTATATTTTCATTTCCTCGCTCTGGAGTCGAGACAAGGCGCGGTTGAGGTCCGACACTTAACACGCAATGACTTCAGAATTCGGCGAAAGTAGAGAACGGAGTGTCTTAACACTAGGTTTTGCTTACCCTGCTGTGTGCGGGATACAGCGTGAAGCTGATTTGACTTATAAATATTTTATTTTGTTTATACATAACACACACTTGTGCGCCTGCGCCCCGACTAGCCTTTGCTTATTAAATATATTTTAATATTAAGTACAAAGAAGGTTATTTATTTTAAACTACGTCTCTTATTAGCATTTAATTAATTAAAAGTTATTGCCAAATAAAATATTTAATTAAATTAGATATTAAAAAATAAACAAATGACTTTTTGGATACGAAGTAGAGATTTCTTTATAGGTATCAATAAAGATATATTGACTTAACATTTAAATGTATTTTAAAATACTAATAAAAAGTCCATCTAATGATAAACAATTCATGAACAAAACGCTGCAATTCACTAACATCGCCTCGCCATACTATTATTATTTTATTTATTTTATTAAATATGGGAAAAAAAATAATTACTTATTTAGGAAACATAAAAATTTAAACGTAGCGGGATTTGAGCCCGCACCTCCAGGGAAGCTTCCTGTAGCATTGACACTCCATACATTTCTATAGTACTTTACAATTCAAAAAATCTTGAAATTGCCTAATTGAATAAATAATATTTTGATTTTTAAAATATTTTTATTTCCTAAAAGTGCAATAACATTTAAAAAATATATTTTCTTTATAAAGTATCACAAAAACAAGTAACTAATAAAATAAAGTAACGAGATATCGGCGCGGGCGGCGACAAGCGTCGATACGCTCATACAGGTTTCAGAACCGTTAGTCGACCAGACCGCAGTAATGCAGTTTTCGGGATTGTCACTATAAGATAATACCTCAATCATTTGCATACAGGATGATAGGTATCTCTGCATCACTTGTTATAATTACAATTTTTATTATAAAAAATTATTATACGACAGTCGTGGGGCAGGGGTACATATTTTCATTTCGTTCGCTCTGGTATCGAAGCAAAGCGCGGCGTTGAATTCCGCCAGTCTACACGTAATGCCTCCAGAATTCGGCGGAAAATGGGGAACGGAGTGTTTAAGACACTCAAAATTAGGTTCCCTCTGCCTATCCTGCTGTGTGCGGGATACAGCGTGATGCTTAAAATATATATGTTAAAGAAAAATATAAAACAAACTATATGTGAGACTATACAGCTTTCGTCTATCTTACTTCATACCTCATTTTAAGTCGAGCTTTAATTTTTTTAGTCTAAAAGATTTATCTATAAAACAATTAATATAATATCATTGAAAAAAAATAATAGTATTCATAACCTTAATATTGTATTATTACAGAATTTAAATATAAGAAATAAGTAAATACATTTCAATTAATAAAGATAAACAAAGATAAATTTGCTTTTTGTACAGTATTCTATGAGTGCCATTCAATTCAGTTCAATTAGTGTGTGATTTCACATATGATACTTATATTCCCTTATTGCATATGTCGTATGAAGTATGTACCCACTTCGTGATATGGAGGTTCCTTCGAGATAAGATAGGGGAAGTGTTCCACTTACTGATTTAAGAACGATTCCGCAATGTCCCCGTGCGAAATGCATTTCCTTGTACACGTAACTAATTTTCTATGTTTTAGTATATATTATTTATGTTTTGTTGATTTACAATATTTTTTTTTCATTTTACACTATGCAATGTAGCTGCAGCTAGTTTTGTATGTTAAATTTATAAAATAACGTATATAAACAACAAAGAAATGAGTTAAATTTAATAAATTTAAATTTTCGCCATTAACAGTTCTTGTGTGGAATATATCTTTGTTATTAAAAAAAATCGCACATCCTTTGCATCGACGTCAGATGCGCGTGCGCATATAACCGGCGTCCAGCTTAGAGCCGGCGCAATCGCACGCAACACGCCGCGCTGACAGCCGTGAGTATCTTTAGATACAATTTTCGATTATTTATTTTAAGCACACGTGCCTTTTGTAAATAAATAAAGTGAGAAAACCTGTGTGTTAAAGTGCTTTGAGAAATAAAATTTTATTTAATTTATTAAATGTAATGGTTATTAGTCTTACTTTTAATTTAGTTTTCTGAACAAGTAAAGTTAAATCATCTTTTGTTTTTAATTTAAATGTTTAATTAAGGTAATCAATATCAATATAATTAAATAAAATAAGATATACTCGTACATGTAGGAACAGTCTAGATATACTTTTTGTTTTACAAAAAAATATTATTGTAATAAAAAAAATATTACGTTTTGTCAAGTGTCTATTTAATTGCATATATTTTTATTCAAACACCTATATGTACATACTTTGCAATTTGGCAAAAGAGTTTTTTGTTTTTGTAAATTTTCTAAAAAAACATCTACTTTTTGCAAATTATTTGGGTCATTTATTATTCGAGACCAGTCGTAGTGCAGGAGTACAAAGTGTGACTGTAAAACCGACTGGTTGTGGGTTCTATTCCCACTCCAGGAGATGAAATATTTATTTAAATTTATATTTCCATTTCTTCACTCTGGTGTCGAGGGAAAGCGCGGCGTTGAGTTCTGCCACTCAACACGTAATGCCTCCAGAATTCGGCAGAAAGTGGGGAACGGAGTGTCTTAACACTAGGTTCTCTCTGCCTACCGTGCTGTTTGCCGGATACAGCGTGAAGCTGATTAGATTAAATGATTATTTATTATTTTATATCAAGCGCTATTGACACTACAGACCCTAATTAATATTTAGTCAAGGACGTCGGAAATCTTGTTCAAACGGCTTTAGAGAAAAATCACAAATTCAATTTAAATGGCAAATGTCATTTTCTGTTGATTGATGTCGCCTAAAATTTTATCTTGTATAAAAGTCTAAAGTTTGGAAAATTATAAAAAATATTTAAATAATTAATAACGTTTTAATAAGAAGTTCATTAAGTGAGATGCTTTTATATTTAAATATTTTAGTTTCAAAACTGATATGAGAGATCATCTAACATGGTTATATTATTTTTTATTTTTTTTTATATATCTATCAAATTTCAAAAAGATTTTTCTTTGTAATAAGTTTTTAATTATTATGTATCAGATGTTTTTTTATATTATCATGTTGCATTAAACATTATAAGTTTAATAAAATTATTACTTACACTGAAGCTTAAGCATTCAGGCCAGACGTGGCGTAGTGGCATAAGGCTTTGAATTTAAACGCAAAACTCTTTGGATCACCATTCGAAAAAAATAAATAAAATAATAGTAATAAATAATAATATTAGTAATAATAGATATAATAATAATAGTCATATTAGAATAATATTTTAATTTCTGCGCTCTGGTGTCGCGGCAAAACGCGTTGAATTCCGCCACTCAACACGAAATGCCTCCAGAAATCCGCTTTGGGGAACGGAGTGTCTTAACACTCTCTTTACTATCAAATACGCTTAGGAAAATTCAAAAGAGCCATAAATATATACAATAACCATGTAAGCTCGCGCCCTCGTGTCAGAATTATTAATCGGCATTAGTTAAGTAACGCGACACCGCTGAAAATTCATTATAATTTAACCTTTCATGCAAATTGGTTTAACCGATATAGAGCCGCGTATTGCTTTAATATTTATTTGCCTCTTTGGTACTTTTATTGGTGAATTTCGAATAGAAATGTAGTGTATATATGTATGTAATTTGTATTTTTTTTTCGTTTTATAGTATGTAGGCACTGTATATAATTTTGTGTGTAATATGGGGGAATAGAAACTTACGTTTTCAATCCTTTGTCCATGTGTTAGTTAATTTTCTTAATGACTCATCTTCTAGATTTTTAAATGATTGGATTTTCCGCACATGATTTTAAATCTATAAGAAAGTATATTATTATAAAGAAAATAAACTTGTTTTTTCATTGTTATAAAAAAACAAGTCAAGCCACGCCCGCTTAAAGTCATTTTAAAGTCTAATTATACATTATTTTTTACAAAAATTGTAGCCTATATTTATTTCTGATGTATAAGCAATGTTGTTATAAAGTTTAATCTAAATCTGTTCAGCTATTTTTGTGTGAAAGTGAAACAAACATCCTCACACACTTTCACATTTATAATATTAGTAGGTTATATCGAAAAGGGCAATCGTAGGTTTAACTATATGGTAGTCACTCTCGAGCAGCGACCTCAGAAACAAAGGATATCGACAGTTGAACTCTGTCATTGTTATTCACTCCATGCTCATACCATAACTATAGAACCTTGGGAGTGTACGACTGTAGGTACCTACGGTGTGCAATTATGATATATCATTTACATAGTATATATATATATATACGTATGGAATAGCTGTCTAGTAATAGGCCAGTCGTGGCGCAGTGGCATAAGAGTATGGCTGTAAATGTGACAGGTTGTGAGCTCGTTTCCCATTCGAGGAAATAAAATAAGTAATATTTTTAATTACTTCGCTCCAGTTTTAAAAAATCACGGCTTTGAGTTCCGTCTCTCAACACGCAATGCCTCCAGAATTCGACGGAAAGTGGGGTGAGCAGTGTCTTAGCACCAGGTTGCTCCTGCCTACCCAAAACTGAACATGATATTAGTGGGCTCCAATACCACCTCACTACTTACCTCGAACATTTGTATTTTAAACTTAATAGGTCTTGATAAATATAAAGGACATCCCTAATGTTAATAAACATTATAAAAAAACACTTGTGAATTTGTTAAATAATTCTAATATACAATTTTGTAATATGTATAAATCAGCTTCACGCTGTATCCCGCACACAGCAGGGTAGAGCAGGGGGAATCAAGTGTTAAGACATTCCGTTCCCCACTTTCTGTCGAATTCTGGAGGCATTGCGTGTTGAGTGGCAGAACTCAACGCCGCGCTTAACCTCGACACCAGACCGAAGAAATGGAAATATAAATTTAAGTAAATATTTCATCTCCTCGAGTGGGGATCGAACCCACAACCAGTCGGTTTTACAGTCACACTTCGTGCCGCTGCGCCACGACTGGCCTCTGTTCTGTAATATGTATATATTTATATAAACTTAAATTTTTAACACATCTAAATATTTCTGAGGTGAATTCTGATAGACTCGCTGCTTCAGGACAATGACAATGACCCAACCAACTCGTGTTTGTGGAATGACTACTAATAAGATTTACTAGTCAGAAGTCATATTATTTTTTAAATTCAAGCTATATTCCGCACATACTAGGGTAGGCAGAGCGAAACTAGTAAAACACTCCGTTTCTCATTTTCTGCTGAATTCTAGAGAAATTGCGTGTTAAGCGGAACTCAACGCCGCGATTTGTCTCGACACCAGAGCTAAGGTATGAAAATATTTAACATTTCATTTCCTTGAGAGAGCATCGAACCCACAACCAGTTGCGTTCACAGTCACATTTTGTGCCTCTGCGCCGCGACTGGCCATGTAATATATTCTAGTCACAATAGTTATATTATTTCAATATAACAAAATATAGTATTTATTGAGAACGTTACGTATAAATATTGCCTAAAAATTTATTAACATAGGTACTTCGAGCATTAAGCAAGACTTATTTGAATATTACTAAAAACATTACTTTTATTTTAATAAATTTCTGAAACACTTTGTAATGTTAATAATAAATTATAATTCATAGATTAAAATACAATAAAATATATATTCTATTCTACAAATAAACTACAAAAATAGAATAATTTATAAAATGATAAAGAAGATTTGTTTAGTATAAATTTCTATGTAAAGTTCTAATGACGTCTCTCCTACAACTTCAATGGAGTAATAAAACCGCAGATAGCTCTGTCAAAGCATTGAGGTTTTCAATACCTGTTCGTTTTCTCTGTTATAAATGTGTAAATTTAATAGTATTATTTTCTAACAAATTGTGAAATTTTAAATTTATAATATCAAGTTATCGATAGAGGCCAGTCGTGGCGCAGGGGCACAAAGTGTGCCTATAAATCGACTGGTTGTGGGTTCGGTCCCCACTCGAGGAGATGAAATATTTATTTACATTTATATCTTTCATCATTTCTTCGTCTGGTGTCAACGGGAAAGTGCGGCGTTGAGTTCCGCCACTCAACACGCAATGCCTCCAGAAATTGGCGGAATGTGGGGAACAGAGTGTCTTAACACTAGGTTCCCTCTGCCTACTCTGCTGTATGCGGGTAACAGCGTGAAGCTGAAAAAAAAAGTTTTCGATGGCTATCCTTTTGATTTCGAAAATAAAGATATTGGCAATCTATTAGATATCGTGTAAATATGTCTTTTATATATATATTTTTTGATTATAGGAACATTTGAAAATGAATCTTTTTTTTTGAGATTTAAATTTTAATACTCTACAAAAGTAAACAGCATTATGTACAGAATTAAATAGCTTTTTACTGAAAGTTCTATAAAGAATTCTGTTCTATAAAAAAACTATATACTAATGTTATAAGGAATAAGTGTTTGTTTTGGTGAACGCGGTTATATTACGTTTGAACACAAGAATTGGTTCAAATTTGTCAAATTTTTACCGTGGATAGTCCATGCATCGAGGAAAACTATAGGCTATATTACATCACCATACAACAGAATAGTCTTATGTCCAAACCCAGAAATTTTAATAACAAAAAATTACCTTAAAAAAAACATTTACACGAATATTGAATAGATATAATCTATTCAAAGCTGAATCTCAAAACCCCCTTGAAAAATATCTCTAGATACAACACACCCATGGCACAATTCTTAGTTATTATATACTTCCATGTGATCACAGGTACAAAACCGTAAAAAAAAAATCCGAAAAGCTAGTACCGTACAAACCAAACTGTCTAAACAAAATGAATTAGCATCCCCCCACCCCTGTTTAGTGCCCAAGTACTGAATATAAATAGAATTAATTATACATTTTATAAAGGGGTGATTTCGCGACGGCTCGAGATAAACACTCGAAGTGAGTCGGGCTTTATTTGAATACATTTGCATTGTTGATTGAATTTAATGCCTCGAAGTCTACTGATGTTTAACCGGTTCAATTCCCTGACATTAACATTTTTATTTAGAGTGTTTGAATATATATTTTAACCCTTGTACGGTTCTGTTTACTGCATGAGGAGCAGGCGCAACAGGTTGTGGGTTCGATTCCCATTCGAAACAATCAATTATTCAATATATTTATTTAGTCGTCCTGGTAACAACTTACAAAATAATGAACGCAACAAGCAATGACTCCAGAATTTGGTATAAAGTAGAGAACGAACTTTTTGTACATTAGGTTCCCAGGTTCTCTCAGTCTACTCTGCTTTGCCTTGCTTTAAGCTGTATTCCGCACATGGCAGAATAGGCAGAGGGAACCTAGTGTTAAGATACTCTGTTTCCCACTCTTCACCAATTTTATAAAACATTGCATGTAGAGAAGCGGAACTTAACGTTTTGCCTCATTACCAGAGTAAAGAAATGAGAATATTAATAATTGATTTCCTCTAGTGTCAATCGAACTGACAACCTGTCGCGTTTACAGCCGTCCGCTCGTACCACTGAGCCACAATAGCCTCATATAACAATATTCTATAAACCTGTTAGCTTTTGTAAGGAGACAAAAACTGTTCATGGATGGAATATTATGTATGAAAAAAATTTACATATAAATATTTGGTTTATATGTAAATTAAATTTTCTTTTAATATGATGACAATTTATTTAGTCTTGTTGAAACAAAGGTATTTTGTAGTTTGTTTTATTTGAGGCTGTCGGAGGATAAGGATATGTAACGCGACGGTTGCAGGTTCGATCCCCACTTGGAGGAACGAATTATTGTCTATTAATATTTTCATTTCTTCGCTCTGGCACATAGGCAAAAGTCCGGTGTTGATTGACGGCAGTCAACACGCAATGCCTGAAAAAATAGGCGGAAGGTAGAGAACGGAGAGTCTTAATACTAGGTTCTCCTCCTCTCCTCCTACCGCGGGATGACTGATTTTATTTTCGTTTTGATTGTTTGTACGTTGTAATTTATATTTGATTTAATGTTTGAGAAATTGGTATAAACAACGTTTGTTTTCTTGAAATTTAACATTGGTAAAATTTTATCTGGAGAAATAAAAGAATTCAAGTCGCAAAAGTATGACTAACATATCTCGAACTCTAGACAATATCTTGGGTTAAAATTTTTAAATTTGAATGACTTTCGTGATCTTATAATATTATTATTTTAAAGATTATATAATTATTTTGTAGCAGTTTTGTCGAAAAAAAAACATTGCCAAAATACAAAAATAAAAACAGCATTTAATACTTCGGTTAAAACGTTTCTGAGATTAGCTACGTTTAGTATAGGGTTAAAATATAAAAACTAATTACGGCGTGTATTAACACTAGGTTCCCTCTGTCTACCCCGCTGTGCGCGAGATACAGCGTGAAGCTGATTAGATATTAAAAAAATAAATTCGATTCTCTGAATGGGAATCGAACCCACAACTGTCGCGTTTACCCAATACCACCGTGCCACGGCGGATATTAAAAGAGTATTCTATTTTATTGTTTTTATAGTAATAAGTGAATCCTTTGAAATCTTTGTACAGTAAGTAAAACACACTGAGAGCATTCAGAACAGGTCACTAGGTGAACTGATGTGGACCAGTGTACCGTTAACAAGATGTGTCCGTTATATTAGGACTAAAATGTTAGTAGCTCTTACTATTACTTGTTTACATTTTAAATTAAAAGTTTGTTTTGTTTTTTGTTTTACTGTAGGCAGAGGAAACCTAGTGTTAAGACACTCCGTTCCCCACTTTCTGCCGTATTTTGGAGGCATTGCGTGTTGAGTGGCAGAACTCAACGCCACGCTTGTCCTCGACACCAGAACGAAGAAATGGAAATATAAATTTAATTAAATATTTCATCTCCTCGAATGGGGATCGAACCCACAACCAATCGGCTTTACAGTCACACTTTGTGCCTCTGCGCCACGACTGGCCTCAAATTAAAAGTTGTTTTTATTATGTTATTTGTTCAAATTTTATAGGAGATTGAAGTGGGGAAAAACTTTTTTAATATATTTATTTAAATATAAAGTACCTGAATGCAAAATTTCGTCAAAAATTTAGTTTAAAATAATAATTAAAACATCTAAAAATATTGAAGTTGACATACTAAATTAATATTAGTATGTGTTGGGATTAATATTTTACGCTTATTAATAAACATAAAATAAACTTTTTGATAGCTCACGTTCATTTTATGAATATCATATGCAGTTTACAAAATTTATTTAACTTTTTGGTAACTAACATAGATTATACTAAACTGGAAATTCTGTATACGTAATTTTAAAATATTCTTTATAATTAAAATATGAAATCTTTTTGTTCTGCTTCACGCTTTATCCTGCATGTAGCAGGGTAGGCCCAGGGATCTTAGTGTTAAGAGTCTCCGCTCCCCACTTTCCGCCAAATTCTAGACCATTTGTGTGTTAAATGGTGGAACTCAACGCTGCGCTTTGCATCAACACCAGAGCGAAGAAAATGAAAATATTAAATATTCAATTTCCTCGAGTAGGACTCGAACCCACAACCTATCGCGTTTACAGTCACACTCTAGTGCCGCTGGGCCACGACTGGCCTCTATAAATAAAAAAAATATTTATAAAGAAAAAACATAATTGAGATACTCCAATTATAACATTTCTTATTGACACTACAAATAAAAATAATCCGAGTTTCATTGCTTTCTTTTCTATCTGATATAATTTAATTAATGAAAGAAGTAGGTACAAGTGTTTTTTTTTATGAAAGCAAAAATCTTATAAAGAAGCAAAAGCGATACATACACTTTTTTATCATTATGAAAGAAAAGTGCTGAGTAAGCAACTGAGAGAAACACAAAATAAAGAATTTCGTGAAATTAAGGCTTACCTAAATTGTGCGGAGACGATAGGTACCTATTAAACATGATTGATTGCCAGAAAATCTAAAAGTATTAAGTTAATGTTGCGAAATATTTTCAGAAATGAAAGGTTAAGGGATGTACAGTTTGTTGTTATTGAAAAAAGATGTATTGAGGCCAGTCGTGGCGCAGAGGCACAAAATGAGACTGTAAAATCGACTGGTTGTGGGTTCGATCCCCACTCGAGGAAGTGAAATATTTATTTACATTTATATTTTCATTTCTACGCTCTGGTGTCGAGGCAAAGCACGGCGCTGAGTTCTGTTACTCAACACGCAATGCCTCCAGAACTCGGCGGAAAATGGGGAACGGGGTGCCTTAACACTAGGTTCCCTCTGCCTACCCTGCTGTGTGCGGGATACAGCGTGAAGCTGATTTATTTGTTTATTTCATACATCGTTTCTAAGCTAGACTAGACTCCCTCTGCCTACTCTAATACTTGCGGGATAGAGCGTGAAACGGAAAAAAATATTGAAATGAAATATAGACCTGTGAGATAGTCCCAGCTGTGGGCCATTTTATATTGAAAATATTGTTTAACTAATTATATCGTTATAAGACAAATATAATTTAATACATCCAAGATAAGGCTTACATTATAAAATCAATTAAATATGAACATTTAATATTTTAATTCAAAACTAGATAGCTAAACTAAATTAAAAAATAAATAAATATATCAACTTCACGCTGTATCCCGCACACAGCAGGGTAGGCAGAGGGAACCTAGTGTTGAGTTCCCCACTTTCTGCCGAATTCTGGAGGCATTGCGTGTTGAGTGTCAGAACTAAACGCCGCGCTTAGCCTCGATACCAGAGCGAACAAATGGAAATATACATTTAAATAAATATTTCATGTCCTCGAGTGGGGATCGAACCCACAACCAATCGGTTTTACAATCACACTTTGTGCCGCTGCGCCACGACTGGCCTCTAAACTAAATTATGTAGACAAAAACGACCATTGTAATTATTTACCTGTGGCACGAATCGAACCCACGATCTTCACGTGCTATGGTTACCTTGATAGTTAATTACTAACACACAATTCACTATAACATTGTTCTTTGCAGGTCAAAATGCGGGTACTACTATGCACGTTGGCAGTCTTGGCTGTATTTACATCAGTGAAATGTAAGTTTAAATATATTATTTTTTTTATAAAAAAAAATATCTCTCCTGTTTTTTTAAATGAGGGGATTTTTTCACAGTCAACGGAGAGTGAGTTGACAGAAGTTTGTAAATGTCAAAGTGATAAATATAGAATATGTTATGCTGTCACACGTTTAGGTATTACTTGTCGTTGATTAAAAAACAATAAATTTACTTATGTAGCTTTATGTGGAGGACTGCCTCTATATAACTAGCTATTTTAATCCAGTCGGGGCTTAAAAGATAATATAGTAGTATAACACTTAGGTGTTTATTATAAAAGGATTAAAATATAAAATTCACATAGTTTTATTTTGATAAAATTAATACTTACTTATAATATTAAAATGTTGCATGTTCTAGTTACTCTTTGTTTATCAGCTTGTGTGTATGTTTTGTGTGTGCCTTTGTGTATCGTACACAGCAGGGTAGGCAGAGGGAACCTAGTGTTAAGACACTCCGTTCCCCTTCTCTCGTCGAATTTTTCGAGGCATTGCATGATGCAAGTCAACGCCGGGCTTTTTGCCTTGGATGGAAATGAAAAATAATAATTAATTTCTTCGAGTAGGGATCGAACCCACAACCGTCGCTCTACAGCCACACCCGTGTGCCCCTACCACTACAGCCTGTAGTCACTGACATTAATAATTTTGCATAAAATACTATATATAGTCCGCCCCCTTGACTCAGGCGTGAATTTAACAAAAAATAAATAAACGCCCCGATAACGTTATATCGTCTATCTTAAAAAATCACCTGCAACGATGATACTTATTTTTATTTAAAAAAGATAGAGAAATGAGAAAGAAAAGATATTTCAAGTTTCCTTAGAATAGTTTGAATTTTGAATATCAATATACGATATTCCTTATAGAAAAAGGATGATATTGAATAACAATAATATTATAATTGAGATTTTCCTACTAAAACGAAAAAGATGGGTTGACTTTATTATTATACTGTCCTAAAATATCTGACAGAAAAAAATGTTATAAATTAAAATCATTTGAATTTCATGCAGGAAAGCTACCATTTTATTATTGTATTAAGCAATACAATTGTAACCTCAATATCGAAAAGAGCAACTGTTGAGTTTCTTCTCGGCTCTTTTCAGCAAAACTGCCTTTCAAGCTGATGGTAGCTTCATGTTCATTGGATTAGGCTACGTTCAGATGACAAGCATTCAACGCGCGTTTCGATAACGTGCGTTTACAACTACATACTTTTTGTTCAGGCCGTACATATACTAACGCGCGTTTTAATAAAGCGCGCGTTGTCGCTGCGCTAGCGCTCGACCGTTGTCAGCGCACGTCAACGCGCGCTTTGAGATCATTAATTTTCTATGTTTTCGTTCAAGTTAAGCGCGCGCTTTCGACGCGGATATATGCATTTTAAGGGATCACTTCGTTCAGAAATCGTGTGGAAATTGGGTAGACCCAATATCTCCGTCTTCTGTTGTATCGGTATAAAATCACCGCTAAAACTGTTTCTACGTTTATTTCCGGCAAATGTAGAACTCTACTGAAATCTTTGACGGCCGCGACAACGCGCGTTCAACACCTGACAAGCGCGTGTCAAGTGAACACTATACAAAAATTTAGCGTACGTTCAGCGCGCGTTGAACGCTTGTCGTCTGAACGTAGCCTTAATTAAAAGTGCCTATAAAAATCTATTTTAATAAAGAATATTTTGAATTTGTTTAACAAAGTGTTTTGAGGCAAAGCGAAGCGTTGAGTTCTGCCACTCAACACGCAATGCCTCCAGAATTTAGCGGAAAGTGGGGAACGGAGTGTCTTAACAGGTTAGGTTAGGTTCCCTTTGCTTCCTGCCTTTCCTGCTATGTGCGGGATACAGCGTGAAGCTGATTTGATTTATTTGTTTTACAAAAAGTATTATAACACAATTTATGAATATTGTTAACAGCGGACAGCAAAGCGCGTATAGTATGCTACTTCAGCAACTGGGCGGTGTACAGGCCGGGCGTCGGGAGGTATGGCATCGAGGACATACCAGTAGACATGTGCACTCACATCATATATTCTTTCATTGGAGTTACTGAGAAATCGAGTGAGGTTCTTGTCATTGATCCAGAGGTAAGCCTTTAACTTAGATAATTTTATTTATAAAGTGACATTTACGATGTATATTTGCAATGTATATCAGCTTTACACTTTATCCCAGGCACCACCCAACCTATCAGAGTGGGAAAAATGAACATTATTTAAATAAAGAGGGAGAGAGGGAGAGAGTGTCGAAACCACAACCGTTGCGTATACAGTCAAAAGTGCCACTAAGTCATGACGGTCTCATCATGAAAAATATGAGAGACCAATTAATTTAAATCATTTCCATACAACTTCAAATAGACACTAAACTTGTCCAAAACACGCTTTAACTCTCCACAAACCAAACCCAGGGGTCACTCGACGTAAATCATGTTCCACTTCGAGTTAGAATGCTTGATCATAAACTTTAAACTAATGTGCATAATATAACAAAGTTTAACAATTCTAGAAATAGAGGTTATTCTACGTGTAAAGTCTGTTACTTATACCTTTTTATGAGTTACCTCGTAAAAGTAACACTCTTTATTGCAGTTTAAATTGAACATTTACAATGTTAGGATAATGGGTCTTATGCTTCTCTTAAGTGGTGATCGTGTGGAAGGCATCTTTGCAAAATCCTGCGCGGTGGCGAAGTTGCCACGTATACATTTTTATGATCCGTTGAGTTCTTGATGTTCTCTTTTATTTATCTATATCTTAGTTAAAATATGGAATATTATGAAATTCTTTTTGAAATAAGAATTTTAACTGTAGAAGTACTCGGTTTGATGCTGTAGTATGCGTGGATTTTCATTGTTAGATAGAAGTTAAAGAATTTGTATCAAATTTTGCTATAATAATTATGTTTAATATTTTGTCTTTTCTCGCATGGCAGAATAAAAGCAGAGGCAGAGGGAGCCTAGTGTTAAGACACTATGTTCCCTACATTTTCTGCCCAGAGACATTGTGTGTAGAATGGCGGTAATCAACGACGCGCTATGTCTTTCAGAGTGAAGAAATGAAACACTTTACCAAATACTTTAACAAACTCACAATCATCGCGTTAACTATCAGATTATGTTCGGCCTAAATTTGAATAAATCACCTAATAAAATTATTAAAACATTTTTTCTCTATAGCTGGACGTTGAGAAGAGTGGGTTCAGTAACTTCACGTCTCTGAAGAAAACTCATCCAAACGTCAAGTTTATGGTGGCAGTGGGAGGCTGGGCCGAGGGAGGGTCGAAATACTCTCACATGGTGGCCCAAAAGTCCTCCAGAATGTCCTTTATCAGAAGTGTCGTTGGTAAGTGTCTAAGTATTATTCACCGAACATAATTACATAATGCATTTAACTTTTATAAATAGAAATCAAATCGTATAAGGAAATAAATTAAGGCCGCTGTTATAAATCGCTTTCAAGTCTAAGATCGGTCTTGAGATGCCGTTTTTATTCTTAGATATATAATTTATAAATGGGAACGGCATTTCAAGATCGATCTCAGACTTGAGAGCGGTTTATAAATACGAGCTTAAGTTCATTCAGTACCTATATCATGTATAAACCTTGAAAAAAATCCTTTAGTAAATGTAGTGCTACACATAACAAAGAAATTTCAAATAGTGCTTACAGTATATACCTATTACTTCTTCAGTGGACAATGGAATACTTAGGACTGTACTAACAAATAAGAAAAAGAAAATCATACTAATCCCGAGAGAGAAGATTCTTATATTCTTAGGTTTTCTTTTAAACCCCAGGATTAATTGTAGTAAAGGGATTTAATATTATTATTAAAGATTACAGGAACTGAAGCAATTAATTTTGTAGTTACTTTGTCTGTGTAAAAAATATATATTTTTATATATAGATGATTTGTCACGGAAATAGAATAGCGCTTTCTTTTATACATAACTAGCTATCCGCTCGCGGTTTCGCATTATTTTTATATTATTTAATAGAGACTCAAAGGTATTCTAATGTCCTTTTTAATACATCTAAGAATATATGTACAAAGTTCCATGACAATCGGTTTAATAGTTTTCGCGTTAAAGCGTAACAAACAAACATACATTCACATTAATTAATATTACTACGAAAATCATAACATATTTAAATATAAATATAAATGTATTTAAATAGAAACCCTTATCACGTACAGTTCAAAAGGTTTAAGTAATATCGATTTCACAACATTCAGTTAAAGGATTTCGCGCAGAGTACTAAAAGTAAACAAAGCGAGACGCTGTCGGAAGTACAAAATTACTCTTGAAGCTGTAAGTACGTGGTGTGACTTGAGAATGGTGTTCCGCATACTCGACGCGACGTGCGGGGGTAATACGACGGCTATAGTGGAATCTTACAAAGATTTTTCTATTGTTAATATTGTTTTTAGAAATTTATTCATATTGGATAATTTTCAATAACAAAATTCATGCTGTATTCCGTACACAGCAGGGTGGCAAAGGAAACCCAGTGTTAAGACACTCTGTTCCTCATTTTCCGCCGAATTCTGGAAGTATTGCGTGTTGAGTGGCAGAACTCTATGCGATTTCTATGCTGCTTTTCCGTCCTCCAGAGGATGCTCGACACCAGAGGGAATTGATAATATAAATTTAAATAAATATTTCATTTCTTTCGAATGGGCATCAAACTCACATCCAGTCGCGTTTACACTCACACTTTGTGCCCCTGCGCCACGACTGGCCTCTCATAGTAAAATTCATTTAAATATTCGTACATTTCAAATAGTCTGTTCAAAGCGATTGTCATGAAAATATCGATTCACACTTTTGGCTGGGTACCTCAACCAAAAGTTATCTGACAAAAGGGTCAAAACTTTGACTATATTATGCGTATTGTTTCCAAGGAATAAGTTAAATTTATTATAAAAGCCTTACCTATTATAAATTGGAAGCCCCGTTTTAATATATAGATAAGCTAGCGGGTATGTAGAATAACTAATAGACTATAGGAAATTTTTTTTCATGTTAAATTCTAAGGAAATATATACTAAAATATATACGTATTTAATTATTCATCACTATTTACGTTTCTTTTTACGGAAGTGCCTCTATTTTGCAATAACGTATTTATTTGGATAAAACATATACAACTATAACTATACTACAATACTATACTAGATTCCTTATATACTTAAAAATTAAAATTAAATCAGATTTACGCTGTATCTCGCACACAGCATGGTAGGCAGAGGGAACCTAGTGTTAAGACATTCCGTTCCCCACGTTCTGCCGAATTCTTGAGGCATTGCGTGTTGAGTGGCAGAACTTAACGCTGCGCTTAGCCTTGACATCAGAGCGAAGAAATGGAAATATAAATTTTAAGTAAATATTTCATCTCCTCGAGTGGGGATCGAACCCACAACCAGTCGGTTTTGCAGTCACACCTCGTGCCACTGCGCCACCACTGGCGCATATAAAATAGAGTATCTATTTTATAATAATGTATTTATTAGGATTAAACACATACACCTATAACTATACTACAATACTATACTAGATTCCTTATATACCTATATTTGTTGAATATCCTAGTATTGAATTTGAATGCCATTTGGAAACAAAATCCTCGATTTATCTGTGAATACTATTGTGAGGCAGAGAGCGGTATGTGATTAAAATAATGCATTGGCTAGCATTTGCATTTAGACGTGACTGCCACTGGGTGGGTGCTCACATCTAAGGCTGGAATTTTTATGAGATTTGAATGGAAGCCTCAATATTGAAAATCTAGGTTCTTCTTTCTTTTTCAGCATGGTAGGCAGAGGGAACCTAGTTTTAAGACACTCTTTTCTATATTGTTCGTCGAATTCTTGAGGCATTGTGTGGTGATTAGTGGAACTCAATGCCGACTTCGCCTCGACCCAGAGCGAAGAAAATGAAAATAATAATTATTAAATTTCCTCGAATGGGAATCGAACCCACAATGGTCTCACCCTCACACTCATTACTCACATTTAACTAAATTTAAGTTTTTGCCATATTGGAAAATATGTTAGAAAATAGTAATAGAATATGAATAAACTTTTTTTAAGTTAAATCGATGAATTTCTCTGCCTTTTTCAAATGAAAGTAAATAAAACAATATTAAATATTTTGCACTATCTTTTAGTTTCAGGCATTCCTATAGGAATGCATACTCATATTTTAATATGATTTATATGAAATACATCGTACATTTAATAATATGATAAAAGACAATCTTTAGATTTCTCAGAGGCCAGTCACGGCGCATAGGCGCAAAGTGTGACTGTAAACGGGTTGTGGGTTCGATCCCCACTCGAGAAAATGAAATATTTAATATTTCCATTTTCGTTGCTCTGGTGAGGAGAAAAAGCGCGGTGTTGAGTTCCGCCACTCAACACGCAATGCCTCCAAAATTCGATAGAAAATGGTGTCTTAACACTAAGTCCCTTCTGCCTCTTAATTATTTAAAACATTTCACTTTTCCTTTTTTATATTTTTTGTATTTTTATTTCTTCGCTCTGGTGTCGAGGCAAAGCGCGACGTTGAGTTCCGCTACTCAACACGCAATGTAGAGGCATCCGGCGGAAAGTGGGGAACGGAGTGTCTGAACACTAGCTCCCTCAGCCTGCCCTGCTGTGTGCGGGATACAGCGTGAAGCTGATTTCACGTTTTTAATCCTTTACTTAATAATAATTATTTAAGAATTGACGTTGCTCATTAAATAGTAGGTACACAACAATGTAGAGTTTTAATTAAAATTAAATCTTAAGCAATTAATCTATTATATTTGTTTAGAGATTTATTATTTACTGTATGAAAATGTCGCAATAACTACTTATCGTTTTAAGTATGATCGAGTTGATAAGATGTCTCTGATAATTGCCTTTATAATAACTTTGTAATGACTAATGTTTAAATATATCTGGAAAAGTCGGCAAATTCTATAGGAAATTATTAGGTAGAGCTTTTTGTGAATTGGGATCATAGGCATTTATTAGGGATAATCTTTAAAACTGTATGCAATGCTTACTTACTTTGAATTTTTTTTATTATGTATGTGAAAAATATTTTTGTTAGCCATTCAATGAAAATTATAATTAATATTTTATTTTTTTCCTTTTTTTCTTATTTTTTTTTGGTTTGGATGTAATAAATATAATATACAATTAAGGCCAACTATTGGTATTTATTAATAGCCTATTTTCCTTGAACAATTGCATATTTTCAAGCGGAACCTAACGCTTAAAAAAGAAATATCTAATATGAATAATATTTCTAATTTTAGATTTCCTGAACAAATACAACTTCGATGGTTTAGACCTCGACTGGGAATACCCTGGAGCAGCTGACCGTGGAGGCTCCTTTTCTGATAAGGACAGATTCTTATACCTGGTCCAAGAGCTAAGAAGAGCCTTTATCAGAGCTGGTAAGGGATGGGAACTCACTGCTGCCGTACCTTTGGCCAATTTCCGATTGATGGAGGGATACCATGTGCCTGATCTTTGCCAGTAAGTACCTTCAGAATGTTATTATATTAATTCATAGATAATTGAAAGCTAAACTTTTGAAGTAATATGTAAGATTTATTTACAAAAATAATATTTATTAATTAGAACTATTATTAATAATATTATATTTAACATAATGTGTTACATCAAATTACGTCTTAAGATTAAGATTTATTTTGTTGATTGTCCTTTTATTATACAGAACGAAAAAATGCATAGATATTTGAATTGCATTGATAGTGAAAAGTTATTATATATATTTTTATATTTGGAAATGAAAAAGATTTATGATACCGAATAAAAAAGTCACAATCTATACTAATATAATAAAGCGGAAGAGTTTGTTTGTTTGTTTAAACGCTAAGATCTCTGGAACTACTGGTCCGATTTACATATTTTTAGTTTTGTATGAAAGCTACGTTCTTTCAGGAGTACTATAGGCTATATAACATTAAGGTGTCCTTGCCGACGTTTTCGTCCACGCCATGGCCAGGGCCGCTACTAAATGATAAATATAAATCAAAAATAAACTGTATTTTCCATTGAAATGTCGAACGCAAATAAAATAAAATATTAAATTGCATCAAATCGTGGAAAAAGCACGATAATTACGTATAAAAACGAATTCACACAATTCCCCATTGGATAAAGTTGAAGAATTATTATTTGTACGAGTAAACTAACGTACAGTAAGTAATGTTAGTGAAAATTGCGGTTGCTATTGCGGTGTTGTATGTTCTGAATATTTTCTGTTAAATTACAGCGAGAATTTTAAAATTTTAAAATGTTATATATGTATGTAATTGTTTTGTGTGATGTGTTTGGATGTGCAGTTTTCAGTTTGTATGAGATTAAAGTTGAAAAAATCATTTACAGTGCAGTGGAAGCGTTTTTTATTTATTGTATAGGATGATAGTTGGTTCAAATTTAATATTTTATATTTTTTAATATAAGAATCAGCTTTACTCTGTATCTCGCTCATAGCAGGGTAGGCAGAGGGAACCTAGTGTTAAGATATTCCATTTTCCACTTTCCGCCGAATTCTGGAGGCATTGCGTTCTGAGTGGCGGAACTCAGCGCAGCGCTTTGCTTCGACACCAGAACGAAGAAATGGAAATATACATTTTAATAAACATTTAATTTCCTCGAGTGGGGATCGATCCCACAGTCAGTCGCTTTTACAGTCACACTTTGTGCTTCTGCGCCACGACGGCCCTCATATTTTTAATATAGTATATAGAATTTTTTATTGATTTAGTCGTCGTTAAAGGTCTTGATAGCGCCGTATTTTTATAATAGTTACTTAAATCATGATTATATAAATCGAGATCTGTCGTGGTGCGTGCACAAGCGTGTTACTGTAAACGGGACGGCTTGTGGGTTTGATTCCCCCTCACTCAATAAATATTAATTAATTTCCTCGCTCTGGTAACGAGGTGAAGATCAGTGTTAAATTACGTCATCCTATATGCAAAGCTTATGTTCCTCACTTTCCAATGAATTCTGGAGAATTCATTGGAAAGTGAGGAACATAAGAGTTTTATAAGAACGGAGTGTATTAATACTAGGTTCTCAGGTTAACCCTGCCTAACCTGTTATGAGCGGGATACAGCGTGAAGAAACAAAAGTTAAATCATTGACAATATAATATATCAAAATCAAATTAGCTTCACCTACTAGTGCTAAGATACTCCATTCCCCACTTTTCGTCAAGTTCTGGAGGCATTGCGTGTTGAGTGGTGGAATTCAATGTCGCGCTTTGCCTCGACACCAGAGGAAAGGAAATAAAAACATAATTGTAAATAAATATTTCATCTCCTCGAGTGGGGATCGAACCCACAACCAATCGATTTTACAGTCACACTTTGTGCCGCTGCGCCACGACTGGCCTCATATAATATAATATATAACTTTCATATTTTTTTAGGGAGTTAGATGCTATTCACGTAATGTCCTATGACCTGCGAGGGAATTGGGCGGGCTTCGCTGACGTTCACTCTCCGTTGTACAAGCGTCCACACGACCAGTGGGCGTATGAGAAACTTAATGTGGTACGTATATTTAGTAGGTTCTGTTGTAAATTTCTTAAGGAAAAGCCAAAATTTTGTATAAATATTTGTGTTTATCTATTTCTTTTCTATTATACTATAATTTTGAATATTATATAAAGGTCGTCAAAGCTATTTTTATGGTTCTAATCTCATTCAAAAAAATTATTGCTTATATTTGAATTAGGTATGTCCATATCTCTGTTTTATAAGACATTGAATTGCCTAACACAGCGTTAAGTTCCGCCACTCTACATACAATATAATGTAATTGGATTGGAATAAAGTAGGGTTCAAAGTATGACTTGTATTATGTATTTGGCAAATTTGTATTTACAAATAAAGTTAAAATTATAATTGATTTTTAGAACGATGGTCTTAATCTATGGGAAGAAAAGGGTTGCCCGTCAGACAAACTTGTCGTGGGTGTCCCCTTCTACGGAAGATCTTTCACCCTGTCAGCTGGAAACAATAACTACGACCCTGGAACTTATATAAATAAGGAGGCTGGTGGTGGCAACCCTGCGCCTTACACCAATGCTACAGGATTTTGGTCTTATTACGAGGTAAATCAAATAATATTCATATAATATTTTTATGTTTTTATTTTTTTAATACAATTTTTGATTGTAATTTTACTAGGTAATTGATAGAATTTTTTTTTCTTTATTAGTAATTCCTAAATAAATAAAAAAATCAGCTTCACACTGTATCCCGCACACAGCAGGGTAGGCAGAGGGAACCTAGTGTTAAGACACTCCGTTCCCCACTTTCGAAGAAATGGAAATATAAATTTAAGTTAACATTTCATCTCCTCGAGTGGGGATCGAACCCACAACCAATCGGTTTTTACAGTCACACCTCGTGCCGCTGCGCCACGACTGGCCTCTCCGACACCTAGTAATTCCTAATTTTGTATTAATATGTGCTTAATACTAATACTTCTTCTCATAATCCTGTGTCTCAAGATAGGCTATGGGACGTCCAAAGAGATGTGTATAAATATAAATTATATTACATTTTCTCTGCTCTCAAGTTATCTTCTCACAAATTCTACTTTTAATTTAACCCTTCAAATTAGCTTAAAATATTCAAGTCAAATGTAATTCATGTTTTAATTATGTTATATATATTTCACTGAAAATAAAAAAATAAAACAACAACAACCAATTTCAAATATTATAATTTTCTCGAAAACTGAAATTTTACTAAAAAGTTTATAATAAAATTCAATTTCTTAAAGTATAGCTATAAATTGTTTTCAAAGTTATCAAAGTCATTACTCATGCAGACTATCTAGTTCTATTCTTGGTATACTATATTTTATTTATTATTGATTAAGCTGCAGTAGTGTCTTGACTTAATCATAATGAATGGAGATCTAAATTAGAGAAGGTCAGGAATCATTATAAAGAGAACTTTGATATGTGCGGGATACAGCGTGAAGTAAAATAAAGTTAAATCATTGCTAATAATGTAATATATCAAAATCAAAATCAAATCACCTTCTCGCTGTATCCCGCACACAGCAGGGTAGGCAGAGGGAACCTAGTGTTAAGACACTCCGTTCCCCACTTTCCGCCAAGTTCTGGAGGCATTGCATCGACACCAGAGCAAAGAAATGAAAATATAAATGTAAGTAAATATTTCATCTCCTCGAGTGGGGATCGAACCCACAACCAGTCAGTATTATCACATTTTTCTTTATCAATATTAAGTAAAATATTAATTTCTAGTTTTTCGTTAATCGGTATCAATTGTTGTATGGTATAATAAAAAGTATAATACTAGCTGAATTGCTCTTATTATTATGTTAAATTAGTATATAAAATAAAATAATAAAAAATAAACTATAAATAGCTTAGATTTAAGCAATTAGTAAGTCTTCCCTAAATTAAATAAATAATAATAAAGTAAACGCATATTTAGGTAAAAAGTTTACAAAATAAAAATATAAGTAGCAGGTGCCTAGAGGCTGGCGTGAGCACGAGGTAAATGCGTTTGAACATTAAGATTAATATTTAACAACTTCAACCTCTCATTTTGAAGTATTTATAGAGATAAAAAGATATTAATTTAACTGAAAGGAAACAAAGAAATTGACTTTTTTTTTGTTTTTTTTAAATGTCAGTTTTTTCTCTCATCGACTCCATGTACCCAAGAAGACGACAAAGAATATAGATTTTTTTTTTCATTTTATAGATTTGCATGGACGTTGACAAGCCGGAATCCGGCTGGACCAAGAAGTGGGATGACCATGGCAAGTGTCCTTACGCGTACAAAGGAACCCAGTGGGTTGGATACGAAGATCCCCAAAGTATTGAAATCAAGATGAACTGGATTAAGGAAAAGGGATACCTGGGCGCTATGACTTGGGCTATAGATATGGATGACTTTAGAGGCCTATGTGGGGAGACTAATCCATTGATGAAACTCTTACACAAACATATGAAATCTTACAGTGTGCCACCACCACGAACTGGAAATACGACACCTACAGTAAGTATAGTGTTTGCGACTGTCATTATTTTTATAAAATCAGCTACACACTATACCCCGTATACACCAGGGTAGGCAGAGGGAACCTAATGTTAAGACACTCCGTTCCCCACTTTTTGCCGCATTCTGGAGGCATTGCGTGTTGAGTGGCAGAACTCAACGTCGCACTTTGCCTTGACACTAGAGCGAAGAAATGAATGAATGCCTTGACACTAAAGCGAAGAAATGAAGAAATGAAAAGAAAGAAATTATTTTTATTTTACTTTATAATTTTTCCGATATAAAAATTATTGGTTTTAAAAAAATATTTAAGCAATTTTGTATTTCGATTGTTAGTATTTAAAAAAAAAATACAAAGAAGTTAGTATGACAGGAAAAAATGTTTGAAAGTTTTTAGAGTAGCCGGAATTTTTTAAAATAAATAGACGAAGTTTTAAAAGGAAACTACACGAAGGTGTTTAAAAATGTCCAAAATTTCTTAGACTCTCGTACAAAACTTGGGCCATTCACCTTCTTTATAGAAATTTGAGTTCATTTTTAACTTTATAAAGTCTGTGTTCTGAGACGATGCAAACTTCATTATAATATTTAGGATTTTAATTAAATATATTCATAAACTAAAGTAATGCACTCTTCGTTAATATTATAAATAAGTCTTTTAAGACATCAAAGGGTCATAAGTAACTATAGGTAAATGTTCTTTGGCGTCTCATATTTTGAAATGCTCTTTAAAATTATTAAAGTTAATTAAACGTATCAATATTAAGAAATATGTTGTTAGAATGAAATGGAATATTTTCATATATGAAACTTTTTTCTTTTCCAAATATTTTCTTGATGACCTTAATATAAGACTCAGAAATAGGATGTTATTGATAAAGTTAAGTTGCTACTTGTTAGTATTTGGATTTGTTTTTCTAGTACAACTTTTATAAGCCATTAGTATAATCCGTTGACCTGTATTCAGGAATTGATTTTATTTTATTTCAATTAATAAATACAGATCAATTTTGCACAAGCTAAAAGAATACAAAAAAAAATACAAACTGCTAAAACAAATGTTATTAACTTTAGATTAACAACATAAAATATCGTAGTTATAAATATGTATGTATTTTTCCCTTTCACTAATATTACAATGATTACTTTAGCCGGAATGGGCCAAACCACCATCAACTCCATCGGATCCCTCAGAAGGAGCACCTATACCGTCTACAACAACAGTGGCTCCTTCTTCAACATCATCTACAAGGAAACCATCGTCAACAACAAAGCCATCGACAACACAAAAACCATCAACGACAACTCAGGCTGCCTCTTCTAGCGAAGCTCCAGAACCTGACGTAGAACCACCACCAGTGGTACGATAAAAAAATATAGTTAATTATAATTATGTTAAATAATAATATTATGATGATTGAGATCATCAGCAGCAGGACAGCACCTGACTGTGAACGTGATAATCTGCTCTATGATTTTCGGGGGGGTCATTTTTATTTCTTCGTTATGGTAAGGAACGTTTCAATAATCACGTGAGACTCAAAAAGGGGGACAGAGGGGAGGTGTTCGGCAAAAATCATGAAATATCACTTGCTCAGCTTATTAGTTTTAGTCTTCCACGTATCACCAAGAGAATGGGAAGAGAGGGTTTAAAGTGCTAAAAAACATCACATGATTAATGGTCCCTAAGGAAACATGCTATATTTCGATTCGATTTGATTCGATCCTTGCCTTACGTTCTATATACTTAAATGTGAAAAAGGGGTGACATAAGGCTGATATTTCAAATTTATCTTAATGTATCATCTAGTATTTAAACCTTTTTTTCTTTAAGTCTTCTTTATGCCTTTCGAAATCCTAAAATATTCTTATAAATTCTCCAGGAAAATGAAGTAGACAACCCCGAAGTGTGCACATCCGCAGATGACTACGTGCCTGATAAAAAGAATTGCGATAAGGTGAGATCACTCTGAAATACTTGGTTTTATGACTTTGCTCAGAATATTTTATCACTAAATAAACCTTTGCCGTGTTTATTAAATAAGTGTAATAGAAACATTTCTCATAAGTAATTTTTATACCTATTTTTGTGACATTATTGAGTCCTTGAGTACACGATGTAAAAGTTAAATTTACTTTGAAATTCAAAATATTATTTATATAAATAGAATTTTGCAAGCACTTTTAAATTATCGATAGAAGATAAAGCTACCACTGCCAGTCAAAAAGCCGCCAAGAAACTCAACGATTTCTCTGTTCTATGTAAAAATTACAATTTTATTATTTAATAAAATACCGTATGAGATTCAATACGCGCTTTGGAAAATGGAAAATTAAATTGGCAAATTATAAAAGTAATATTATTTTAGGTATTAAAATCTAACTATACAACTAAAATATTTTTAGGAATATCATAGATATGTGATTGCTGTAATTATAAACGCTAGTATTTTTTAGGTTAATGCTGTATTCCGCACACAGCAGGGTAGGCAGAATAAACCTGGAAATCTAGAAATAGAAATTAGAATATTTCTTAACTCATTACAACACTTCTGTTTCCCACTTTTCGCTGAATTTTTGAGGCATGGCTTGTTGAGTGGCGAAGCTTAACGCCGCACTTTGCCCCGAAACCAGAGCGAAGAAAATGAAAATATTACACATTTCATTTCCTCGAGTGGGAACCTAATGCACAACCTGTCTCGTTTACAATCACACTTTGTGCCCCTGAGCCACGACTGGCCTCATCTCTTCTATTAACTAACTAACCAGACTATTTAAGCCGGAGGTGCCGTGGGCGTGCAATTTTTATTTCTTTTACAGCATTATTCCACTCGCTTGAGAAAGATTGGATTTATAATATAACGATGGTGATCATAGTAGACACTTGTAGTTCCATCTAGAAGGCTTTTCTAAGAATTCTTTCATGTAAATGAGTAAAGTCAAATGGAAAATGTATTTTGCTTGGCTTTGTGTTATTAATGCTTTACGTTCACTTTTTTCTCCTCTTTTTTATGTATTATTGTGTGTGTGTATGTGAGTAGATGAGTAAAAATTAAATCAGCTTCACGCTGTATCCCGCACACAGCAGGGTTGGCAGAGGGAACCTAGTGTTAAGACACTCCGTTACCCACTTTATGCCGAATTCTGGAGGCAGGAGTAGATGAGTAAATATCTTATTATGCACATAAATAGTCCCTTAGGTGAGATTAGAATCTGTAACCATAGCGTTCTTTAGAATAATATTTATAAATTACGATACCTATGGAAAATACACGAGTTAATGCTTATGCCAGTTTGTTAGAAAATAAAAAAATATGAGACTAGTCGTGCCGCAGTAGTAGAAGCGTATGATTGTAAACGCGACAGGTTACAGATTCGATTTGCCTCTAAGAAATGAAACATTTAATACTTTCATTTCTACGCTCTGGTGTCGAGGCAATGTGCGGCGTTAAATTCCGCCACAACACACAATACCTCCAGAATTCTGTGAAAAATGGGAAACGGAGTGTCTTAGCTCTAAGTTCCCTCTGCCTATCCTGCTGTGAGCGAGATACAGCGTGAAATAAAAAAAAAATAAGAACATTTAAACTATTATTATATAAGTTCAATCATTTAGTATTTAGATAGGGTACAATAGCTAGACTAACTCGAATCCAAGAGAGCTTACGTTATCTAGACAGGTGACACGCTATCTTTATTGCTTTTATTATTCTTGGTTAGCCGTACGTAGTTTGTATCTTTTATCTTTTAAGATTTAATTCTGAGAATAATATTTATTAAATGATTTGTTTGTGTCTTTATTGCAGTTGAATAAGTTTTTCTATTTATTTTTAAAAATAGCCTTGAGGTAACGTTGAAAATTCGGCTGAAAGTGGGGAGCGGAGTGTCTTAGCACTAGGTTCCCTCTGCCTACTCTGGTGTATTTTCAATAGTTTTCGCACATATTTCCTCTATTAGTTGAAATAAAATATTTTTCTTCTATTGAACCATTAGTTGAAATAAAAAATATCAATTAATTTATTTTAGAAGGCTTTCAATATATCTTCTAAGTATTTTATAAACAATTAAATATTCATCTATCCTAGTATGAATAAATAAGATACATAAATTTGAAAGGCCAGCCGTGGCGCAGGGGCACAAAATGTGAGTAAACACGACTGGTTGTAGGTTCGATCGCCACTCGAGGAAATGAAATATTTATTTAAATTTATATTTCCATTTCTTCGCTCTGGTGTCGAAAGAAGCGCGGCGTTGAGTTCCGCCACTCAACACGTAATGCGTCTAGAATTCGGCAGAAAGTGGAAAACGATATGTATTATTAACACTAGGTTCCTTCTGCCTACTCTGCTGTGTGCGGGAAACAGTGTGAAGCTAACTTTCTTTTAAAAATTAGACAGACTTGATTCTTGGACGTGTAAAACCATTCTAGTGACAAATGCTGCGCTATCTTTGCAGCTTGGCTTCGCGATGCCACTTTTCTGTCTAATGTTTAAGTTATTACTAAAGTTAAAATTGACTTTAAGCGTTTCAGAAATTATGTATACATAATAGTTATATATAATTTGAGGTGCAATGTAAAACCGTTGTATGCAGTGCGGCGTTGAGCTCCACCACCCAACATCAAAATTCCGTAGAAAGTGGGAAAACATATTATTAGTGCCCCAACTCAATAGTGTTTTTTTGTATTTAGATGAAAAGAGAAAAATTGTAATAATTTCATACTAGTCCTATATCGTCTAGTAGCACAATACTCTCAATTTTTCCTAAACTACAATTAAAATAAAAAAATAAATATATAATATATAATATTATTCATAGTTTCAATAATCGGCCAGTCGTGGCGCGGGGGCACAAAGTGTGACTGTAAATGCGACTGGTTGTAGGTTCGATCCACACTCGAGGAAATGAAATGTTTATTTAAATGTATATTTCCGTTTCTTCGCTCTGATGTCTAGGCAAAGCGCGGCGTTGAGTTCCGCCACTGAACACGCAATGACTCCAGAATTAGGCGGAAAGTGGGAGTAAGATAACACTAGGTTCCATTTGCCTACTGTGTGCCGGATACATCGTGAAGCTGATGTTCTATTTAATATAATATTTTAATTATTTCCAGTACTGGCGCTGTGTGAACGGCGAGGGCATGCAGTTCTCGTGCCAACCGGGCACCGTGTTCAACACCAACCTGAACGTATGCGACTGGCCCGATAACGCTGACAGGGATGATTGTATCGCGTAAACTTACAATAAAGTACATATATAATATTAAAAACAAAAACAAAAATATAAAGAAATTTATTGAAATTTTAATAAAAAAATATTATTTTCACAATTACTTTTTTGTTTTAGAATAGTGATTGTTAAAGTAATATTATGTGATTCTATGTACTTTATATTTGAAAAACTTGCTCAAGTTTTTTTTTCAATTCATATAAAATATTCTATGACATTTAATAGTAAGATTAGTTTTAAAACTTAAAACGGTTTCTTTCATGCTTATTTATTTACTTAAAAGACTGAATGTAACTTTGGGGTCCGTATTAATAAACCACTCTCAAGTCTGAGATCGAGCTTGAGATGCCGTGTTCGTTCATAGGTATATAATTTATGAATGAAATGAAATCTCAATATCGATCTCAGACTTGAGAGCGGTTTATAAATACGGATTTAAGTGTTACAAAAAAAAATTAAATATATATAATTTTTTAAACATAAATACTTTTGTTTTTTATCTTTATTCTCCTGTAGACATATACAGAAAGAAGAAATCACCTATATATTTTAAATAGAAATACTTGGTTAAAATATGTAATCAAAAATCGTATATGTATTTCATGTTTAATTATATTATATTTTAATGCATGATTGAAATTGTTTTATATATATATATATATATATATATATATATATATATATATATATATATATATCTAGAAATAAATATAATTTACTCTTCTTTATCACATAAGTTTATCAAAAACTGCCTCATAGAAAAAAAACTGTATTTTTTTATTAAAATAATAAATAAGATTATAATTTGAAATGTAAATTTTAAAACCGCTATTTTAAAACAAAATAAACACTTAAATCTTTCTCTTGAGAGCCAATTACGTCTAAGCCTCAAGAAGAAATGGGATTAACGGGAGTGTAGGATGGTTTCTTAACTTATTTATTCCACTGATTGAAGCCAATAAAAGAAATGTAAAATGTTATCATTTTTTGTTTTATTCATTTTTTGTCTCCTTTAATGTTTAAAGTGTAGCTGGCTATAAACATCGTTGTAATTTTGTCATAAAATTTATAATTTATGTAAAATTTTTATTACTTTTACTGTTAATGTTAAGTACGTTCACTCGGGGGGAATGAATTATTATTTATTAGTTCATATTTTCATTTCTTCGCTCTGGTACTTATGCATAAAACGCGGCGTTGAGTTCTGTCTCTCAACACGTAAGGCCTAGAAAAGTGGGATTGGTATGTCTTAACACTAGGTTCCCTATGCTATGTGCGGGATACAGTGTGAAAAAGAAAAAAAAAGAAAAATAAAAAACTTCCCATCCCATTTTGCCAATAAGTATTGTAATTAAAATTATTTTTTTATCATAACGATTATTTAAACGGACCAAGCCGTTGATAGTCATTTATGTAGTTGAAATAATTAAAATGACAATTTTTAAATATTTTAACGATGTTAACAGTACAAAAGTTAATAACTTTGAACCCTGTAAAGATTATGAATAAATAAATTACCTAGGCCAGGCTAGGCCAGACGCGCCAGTCGTGGCGAAGGGCACGAGCGCCAGGTTGTGGGTTTGATTCCCACTCGATGAAATGAATTTAATATTTTCATTTCTTTGTTCCAGTAAAGAGATGAAGCACGGCGTTGACTCCCGCCAAAATATAATATACTTATATATATTTTTTAAATATATTTTTTTATAAAAAAGATGTCCTTTCTAATATCTCTAAGAATATATGTACAAGTTTCATGATATCGGTGGAGTAATTTTATCGAAAAGCGTTACATTTATTATATTAGTATGATATACTGAAATATGATTATTAATTCGAAACCCGAGACAGCTTTCAATAGCAGCCTTAGAATATCAAAATAAATATTCTGTTAAAATATTTTTACGCCTAAAGTATTCTGTTATTGAGGCCAGTCATAGCGCAGTGGCACAAAGTGAGACTGTAAAACCGATTGGTTGTGGGTTCGATCCCCACTCGAGGAGATGAAATATTTACTTAAATTTATATTTCCATTTCTTCACTCTGGTGTCGAGGCAAAGCGCGACGTTGAGTTCTGCCGCTTAACATGCAATGTCTCTAGAACTCGGCAGAAAGTGGGAAACGGAGTGTCATAACACTAGGTTCCCTCTGCCTACCTGTTGTATGCGGGATACAGCGTGAAGCTAACAAAAAAGTATTCTGTTCAAATACACACATTTTAAAGTTATTTTTTATATAGGGGAGAGGGGGGCACATTTGAACGATTTTTAAACTTTGTGTCATATCTAAAAATTCTACAGTTTTTAACTTCTTTACTATTTCACAATGCTTAGTCCAACTATTGTGCCACAAAATCGTAGCATCATAAGTAGAAAAATATATAAGTTAAAGGTGCAATATCAACTTTAGTAGCAGTAGTCAAATGTGCAAAGCTGCCCCCCTTCCGGGGTAGCTTTGAACATATATGGGGCAGTTTTGAACTATCATCGAATTCAATGAAATTAAAAGACTTTTAAGTAATTTTATCAATAAACCTTACATTAGAAACGATGGAGATCAAATATCAGTACCATGTTAACTTAAAAAAATAATATACCTAGTTTAATATTGCGATTGTACTAGTACTAGTGTTAAATAACTTTAATATTATTAATAGACTTTAAAAAACTTTAAAAAAACAAAAAAAGTAGCTTTGGCTTCGTAGAAGTAATTCACATTATGGGATCAATCATAGAATAAATCTGATATTATGAAAATAAAACAAAATATTTTTTAAATAAACAGCTTACTACCCTAATTTGAACTTAGAAAAATTAAATTTAAAGGAAAACATGGATGTAGTACGTGACGTAACCAGCAACTGAAATTGGGGGAAGTAGTCTACGTAAGAAATAAAAATCAGCTTCACGTTTTATCCCGCACACAGCACGGTAGGCAGAGGGAACCTAGTGTTAAGACACTCCGTTCCCCACTTTCTGCCGAATTCTGGAGGCATTGCATGTTGAGTGGCAGAACTCAAACGCCGGGCTTAGCCTCGACACCAGAACGAAGAAATGGAAATATAAATTTAAGTAAATATTTCATCTTCTTGAGTGGGGATCTAACCCACAACCAGTCGGTTTTACAGTCACACTTCGTGCCGCTGCGCTACTTTCGCGGTATTTTTTTACATATATAATATTCAAAACTGCCCCCTTTATTTTGTTCAAAGCTGCCTCAGTGGTATTTGAAAATTTCCAAACGTTTTTTTTTCAAGTAAAAGTTTAAAAATTGTAGTAATCTCTAGTTTATTGCATGATATATGAAACATTCTAACTAAAAGAGGAAAAAATAAAACCATATACCTTGAATTGGATCCCTACGATCCTTACGCGTTTATTTGAAAATGCATAAAATTTTACTCAAAATCAAAC
>JAATLQ010038275.1:0-88366 GCA_013421005.1 Heliconius erato x Heliconius himera
TAAATATTATTTATTATGAAGTTTATACAACGAAACCTTGCTTAGTAGCTAGTACAGAAACTAGGTGCAGATAACATACGACGTAGTACCTACATGGCTTCGTGACTTACAATATTTCACTATAATCAATTAAAACACAAAAAAACCAGTCAAACGCGAGTCGGACTCGCATACCGAGTGCTCCGTAGAAATTTCGGGATTTATCTTGAGATATCCTGATATATCCTGTATATGCTGAAATATGAGATGCCAACGGGCAGTACATAAGAATTAACAATCTTAAAATTGCGAAAGTAGGCAATCATTTCGTATGAAACGAACTACAATTATAAGTTTGTAATGTTTTTTTTTCTATCAAACGATAATAAATTTCCACGTTGTTTTTTTTATTTAATTTGTACTGCATATTCTCACTTCTTGCTAAAAAATTTCAACAAAGTGACCCTATAAGGGTTCCGTTTGTCCGTTTAAACGTACGGAATCCTAAAAAGTAACATCAATTTTACGAAACACCAATTTCTCATTCTACCAACAGCAAAGCACGCGATCCACATTGAATCAATTAATTGGAATTATTTACATGAGTGAGCAGTAATCCGATACAATGTCGCAACGTTACCATTCCTTAGGAATTATTGACTTTTTATTTTGTTTAGTGGTTACGCAAACGATTTGTTTTGACTGTTGCGGTTTTGTTTTCTCTATTATAATTTTTTTTAAAGGTTACTTCGTAGACGCTGTACCCCATACACAGCAAGATAGGCAGAGGTAACCTAGTGTTAAGACACTCCATTCCCCAATTACCATCGAATTTTGGAGGCAATGCGTGTTGAGTGGCGGAACTTTCCTTGAGTGGGGATCGAACCCATAACCGCTCGCGTTTCCTCACTTTCATTTTAATTTTTAACATCGTAGACTGACATGGACTACAGCAACGTGATAAAAAGCTGCTGGAAAAGTTGTCGACTTTTTTTTTGGACATAATAATGTATAAAGAATGTAAAATATATAAAATCTTATTTGCTTATAGTATAGTTAAATATTTGATATTATTTTCAAATTGATATATCTACACGATCTCGAAATAAATGCTCTACAGACAGACGTAAAACAAAATGATCCTATAAGACTTCCCTCTCTTTTGAGATATTGAACCCTACAAACGGGTGAATACAGTTGTGGTGTTCGATTTTTTAAAGTAAACTACAGTTTCTTTAAAATCATTTAATAATAGGTGACAGTAGAGGCGAGACACTCAGTTCTCGACATTTAAATATAAAATTTAATTTGACATCGCCGTGGTGCATGGGCACAAGAGTGTAACGCGACGGTTGTGGGTTCGATCCCCACTCGTAGAAATGAAATATTTATTTGAATATATACTTTTATTTGTTTGCTCTGCCACTAAGGCAAAAAGTCCGGCATCGAGTTCCGCCACTCAACACGAAATGCCACAAAAGAATCGGCGGATAGCAGGGGAATGGAGGTTCTTAACACTAGGTTCCCTTTGCCTACTCCGCTGAATGCGGGATACAGTGTGAATCTGATAAAAAACATATATTTAAAATAGCTTGAGAGCTTTAAAAAATTAATATATGTATTCTTTCGAAAGTAAGTCGCGAACAAGTTCTAAATATAGCTTTAGAAAACTCCCGCGATGGACGCACACATACCTAAGCACTCGTATGAACAGTTATAATTATGAACGTAAAACATGTGAATATATTACTATACGGTATTAAGTTACGTAGTTTATCTTTTCAGGGTATCAGGATAGGCAGCTGGAACCTGGTGTAGAAACACTCCGTTCCCACTTTAAGCCCCATTTTCGAGACATTGCTAGTTGAGAGTCGGTCGCACGTTGTTTACCTGAGCGGAAAAATTAAAAAAAAATGAAATATAACAATTCCCCCATGTGGGCATCGAACTCACAATTTTTACGATACTGTCGGACGATTTCCAACTGCACTGCGCCACAACGACCTCGATAGGAAAGATATCAAAAAAATATAATAAATTTATAAAGGTACTATGATATGTTTTATATATTATTTTCATATGTTTTTTAACAAATTACTAAGAGATACTTAAAAAATTAAGCAATTGGTATAACTGTAGATTTGTAGAAAACTGGATATTTATTCAATGATCATATTTTTTTAACAATGTAAATAAATATCCAGGTACGATGTTCTTGATGATTGATCTTTGTATGTATGTATGTATGTACATTTGGAACCATCTCTCATAACAAAACAAGATTATATCTAAAAAAATACAACAGAATATAAAGAAACCTGTACAAAATGTCAAGTCATTGAGATAACAGTCGACGAAAACACATAGCATACTTTTTTTTTTATTTTATAACTGACTAACGGCTTCTAACTGACCTGTAGATCTGTTGGTTAACGAAACTGATCCTAAAGTTACGGGTTCGATTTCTATTCAATAAAATATCTATATGTGGAGGTGTATTTATCTATTCTTTTTATATATAGTTATAAGGTACCTATTAGTGGTATTTTCTCGATTTTATGTGTTTAAGTCTCTTTTTTTTTCAGCTTCACGCTCTATCTCACACACAACAAGGTAGGCAGAGGAAAGTTGTTAAGAGACTCTGTTCCCTATTTTGTGTGTTGAGTGGCGGAACTCAACGCCGCGTTTTGCCTCTACACCAGAGCAAAGAAATGAAAAATACTAAGCATTTCATTCCCTCGAATGGGAACCGAACTCGCAACCTGCCGCGTTTACAGACACCTTTTGTAAGGCAATTTAATATGTTTTATCATATTTTTATTGAAAAGTTTATACTAATTAATTAAAAATCCAGTACGGAAATCAATTATAGTAACACTTTTGAAGCTTGTCGCGATGTATTACTTAGATAAGGTGGCGCAAGTTACGTGTTTTTAATGATAGATCTAGATTCGATTTTTTATCGATTAATATCTCTCAAATTGAGGAGCAGGTAGAAGAAACTAGTGCTAGTTGTTACATCATTACGTTCTCAATTCCATATATAAATATTATTAAGTTTATGCAAAAAATATATGCATTGAATTTTATTTAAAGCACTAAGCAAGATACGCAGAAGGGATGGGAACCTAGTTAAGACACTGTGTTCCCATTAAGACAATTCCATTCCTCACTTTCCGCCGAATTCTGGACGCTTTGCGTGTTGACGAGTCTTAACGCTGCGCTTTGCTTCTAAATAGAATAGCGAATAAATAAAAATATTAAATATATCATTTCTTCGAGTGGGAATCGCACCCACAACTTGTCGTGATACACCCACGTCTCCACTCTGCGCCACGAGTCGCCTCCTCATGTACGTACGTACGTATTCATAAATAATAATATTTGAAATTCAAAAAGTAGTTATTAATTATAGAATTTAAAATTTCTTGTTTAAACTCTTTAACAAAGCTTTGCTATTTCAATGTTACATCAAAACCTAATAATATAACTTAAGAATGATTCTATTTATTAAATTATTATACAATATTTCAAAAGACATTTCTCTTACATCCAAAATTATAAATAAAAAATTTATCTACTGAAACTTCGCCACGCCAATAAACATAACGTCAGTAACCTACCTTGAATGTATGCATTACAACCCATTTCTACTAAACTAGTACAGTCCGATGTTCTGTCTGTTACACAATGCTATAAACAAACGCCAATTGGGCCACCTGAAACAGTATATAGGTCGGCTTGAGCTATTACGGGTAGTGGGTACTGGCAAATATTGAGAGTAAATTATAGTATGGTATGAAAGATATCAAATTTCATATGCATTTTTGTTTCGTATTTTGTTTGTGATGATTTAGTTAAGTTAGTCTCAAATAGCGATTAAGGCATCAAATGATTTCTTTTCTATACAATCTGGACTTGAATTTTTTTTATTCATAAAATAATCTTAGGTAAAATTTAGAATTTCTAGACACATAGTAAGATATATTGTCTTTAAAAAGATCCATACCAACTCATATTAATAAAACTTACGATTCGCCGATGTTTGTAGAATCTAACCAACATATGTAAAAAAACAAGTAAAAAGTAAAACTGTATTTAGAATAATTATAATAATAGAATACAATAATAAAAATACTACTGTATTGTAATATTAGTCGAAATAATTATGTTTTGTAACCATTGTTTAAATATTTTATGTAATAAAAATTACCTATGAATTAGAATGAAACTTGCGATTTTATATTTTTCGCAACATTTGTGGACTAATCTCTGAAATCGACTTTGTAACCTACTTACTATATAAAACATTTAATATTATTTACAATATAAAGTGTTATTCCACAATTAGGAAAGAAAAAACTGGACAAGCGCGAGTTGGGCTCGACCACCGAGGGGGTTCAGTACAAAAATTAGTCGTCACTTTTGTCACCTTTTAAGGCTTTTTCTAGGATTTAACCACAAATGTATAGTTCTCAGATTTTTATCTGAACTAATACTACCTGTAAATGCTAGCTGTTAAATTTCACAATTCTAGGCCACCCGGAAGTACCCTATTATTTTTAATTCCCTTTATAGTGTCGAATACGCGTTTTTTGCTATATTAACAGACAGACGGACAATAAAGTGGGTTAAGAACAACAAATATAAAGGATCTTTTTTTCCTTAAAAGGTATGCAACTAGGGAAAACAGTAAATTTTAACATTTTTTTTTAAATTATTCGTATACAAATCTGCCTACAGAAAAAGACGTTTTCTTAGAGGCGAGATCGAAATTTAAAAAAAATCATAAATTTAAACTATTCACGTAGCTTAAACCTTCTTAAAGTTAAACTTTACCAACTTACCACATTCTAATAATAAATTAATTTGTATATTCAATACATTGTAGTTGGTATCTCGGTTAAGTTATTACGACGCCATGTATATTTATTTTACAACTCATCTGATAGTACCTACTACGAGTGCGTTAGTGCCACGAGGAGTGGACGTGATGTGACATGTTTATGTTGCAGTCCGCCGGATTTATGCGAGATGCTATCTGGTCTGGACTCTGGAGTGGAGACAGTAATAGAATATTATATGCTAAATTACTATACATATATGTACCGAACTTCTTGTATAAATTATTTTTAGCTTTTTTGGGGAAACCTAATGTCAAAACACTCCATTCTTCACTTTTTGCCCGAATTCGAGACATTGGGTGTAAGTTTCAGAACTCAACGATTCATTCCCCGAATGGGGATTGAACTTATAACTATCGCGATTAAAAACTGTTCAACTATTGCATCGATATTTAAACTTACTTAGATTATAATAAAGAGTTATCTTTGTAATAAGTTAGGCATTGAGTAGGTGGTGAAAATGATGACTAAGGTGTGGTCTTGACTGTAAATTACAAAAAAAAGAAACAGTAATACTTTTTAGGAAACTTTTAGAAAAAAATATTTTAGATATTTTCTTTTTAAGTAATAAACTAATAAAAAAATAACTTAAATCAATCGAAACACATTCAATCCATCATTTTGTATTACATTATCGTATTTAGACTTATGTAAAGTTACAAATATCAGGTCAATATATCCTAGAGAAGTCGAGACTGCAGGGATTTATTTGTATTGCCAGCGCGTATATATTATTGAAATAGTTTAATATATTATGTTTAAATGTTCTATTAATATGCATCGCGACGCCATTGTTATTATTGTTTTATGTTTGTATGTTCGAATTTATAGCATACGCGTTTCTTGGCCTAATTGGATAAAAAGTAGCGTTATGTAACGTACGCGATAATATTAATATATCTCTATTTAATAATTAGGCATCCCAATACTTTTCTATAATCAAAAATAGATACATATTTATTATTTTTACGCTTATAACCAGGCAAATTTGAACGTAGCGGGATTTTTATACGTTTTCTAAATAAGTATTTAAAAATCTCCCTACAGAGATGCTAACAATATAAATAAGCTGTAACAAGTGTATAAAAATTTCAACGTAGCTTGATGAGATCGTATGGCTTAGTGGTCCAAACGCCTGGTCGGTTTCCAGGAGGCGTGGGTTCGAGTCCCGCTACGTTCAAATTTTTATACGTTTTCTAAATAAGTATCTATATTTATATTAGCTTCTATAATAATTGCAATGTTTTCTCGATAAGAATCAAGCACAGAATGCAAGGAGGGTGCGTCAATCAGATTGTTTACAAAGGCTCCGAGTGGATGAGTCAGGTCAGGTGTTTCACCTCGTGCTATTTGTGGGGTGCAGATACGCCGTTGTTTCCTTTAGATGCTGGTTATTATACCTTTTTAATTTTTGTGGAAATTGGAGCGTAAAAACACTAAGTTTTCTCCCTACCGAATATTTATTGCCATGAAATAATATTATTGTGTTTTTGTTTACTTCATGAATCAGAACGCAATGCCTCCAGAATTCAGCAGAAAATGGAGAACGGAGGTGTTTTACTGGAAACGGAATATTTTAACACTAGATTCCCAGATTTGTTCCGCCTACATTGATATATACGGAATATAGTGTGAAGCTAAAACAAGATTATATATTGTCAAAATAGATACATTTACATACATACTATATTACATTGAATTATCGATTAATGTAGTTGGGTTGCGTTTTTACCTTTTGAGGAACGGAACCCTAAAAATAAATATTATTTGTTAAATAAAATTATAGTTTACAAATTAGAACTTTGTAATCAACGCTTACTTTGTAGTTACTCTTTCGACAAGTTCCTCGATATAGTCTCGGGGTGGTCACCCGCGCGTGACCTGCGAGCGATCTCAATTACGTCATAATAAACTTAAACTAAAAATAATAAAATATAAAACCAAATACTTGTTTCGCTTCACGCTGAATCCCACACATAGTAAGATAGACAGTGGGAACCTGGGAACGTAATGTTAAGACACTCTGTTTCCATAAAGACACTTTCATAACCCAGTTTTCGCCGAATTCTGACGGTATTGGCAGAACTCTACGCTTTCTATCGTCATCAAAGCGAAAAATGAAAATATCATATTTTTCATTCCCCCAAGTGGCAATCGAACCTACAACTGTCGCGTTAACAATTGCACACTTGTGCCACTAAGCCACAACAATCCAAATATACATGTCATATTTATTGTTGAATATTCTAAATATAGCTCTAAGAAGAAATGTATAAACTGTACAAGCGGAAAGTAGAATCCATTGGACAAATCGAGTTAGAATAGATTAATATGCAAATTTAATACGCCAAGTAGGTACTCTTAAGTATTTATGTTTAACATTTGTACCTAAGCGTTCACTTTGTGATTGTAACTAAAACTATAATAGATTATAATGGGAGAGAGCACAACGGGCAAGGGAGCCGGCCGGTGCCCACCCCAGAATATTCTCTTGCTAATAAATTAAAAATATAGTTTTGAGCTTAAATCCAGTCCATGTCGAAAAATTAAAATATTTTAAGTAACATAGTCTATAAAATATCTTCGTGGGTTAAAATTATTATAATATTAAAATAACCCTTAAAAAACAATATAAGCTTAGCACAGAAACACTAATAATTTATATAAGAAATATAAGGAAAATAAAAAAAATATTTGTAAAAACAAAAACCCCGACTGCAACATAGAAAATAAACAAGCCCAATAGTTTATTAGGATTAGCAGTCGGGACCTCTTTAAATTATGCGGGGTTCTTGGTAAAGATTTTATTGATTGAAGAATTACTTATAGGTCCCGACTGTTAATCCTAATAAACTATTGGGCTTGTTTATTTTCTATGTTGCAGTCGGGGTTTTTGTTTTTACAAATATTTTTTTACTTTTCATTTTTTTGTTAGAATTTTATTATGGTAATGATAACCATGATATACCTTTTTGAAATTCTGAAATTGAGATCTTGAATTTGATACCCATATTGTAGTATTCGAAACGAAAATTTTTTTTTTCACTAAAGTCCAATGGCGTACCACAGCCGCCATGATTATTTTTTACTAACGTCACCTATCTCAAAACACTTGGGCTGCTAATACGAATCTAACGATACCTCAAATATGTAAATCCGTTCAGCGGTTCTGGAGATACGAGGTAATAAAGAATATTACATACATACAAGATACGCGCGAAAAACATAACCCTTCCTTAGCAGTCGTGAAAAATACTAGAGCGGTGACAGGAAAAATATTCATTTCATCGAATCGAACCTAAAATTTTCGTATCTACTGTTTCACTGCACTACAATGGCCCGATGATTTTTTTTTAAATACACTTATAAGACGAAGTGTATGACATTTTAATTTAAAATCAGCTTCACGCTGTATCCCGCACACAGCAGGGTAGGCAGAGGGAACCTAGTGTTAAGACACTCCGTTCCCCACTTTTCGCCATTTCGAAGAAATGAAAATATAAATGTAAATAAATATTCTCGAGTGGGGATCGAACCCACAACCAGTCGATTTTACAGCCACACTTTGTGCCCCTGTGCCACGACTGGCCTCATACTGGACACTTTAAAATATTACAAATATTTATTTTAAAATACTTTTGTATCGAATTGGATCCCATTAAAATAAAGTTCATTTCGATACAAAATATGTCCTTCACTAATATCAATTAATTTAAACCAAGTTGGAATAAGAATTAAGTATTAACCGTTTTTAAACCGTTCACGATATTATTATACGTACTGATCTTAAATTTAAGTAAATAAAAAAGATCAGAATATTATTCGTGGTTTGCTTATTTCGATTTTAGACATTGCAAAATGAACATTGAGTCACTCGAATAAATATTTATAATATTATTTTGTAATTCTATTATTAGCGTAAAATATATTTAGTTTAAATATTTACTTTCATAATAATAGCTAAATTTATTAAACTATTTTGTAATAATATAAATAATTTAATATCTATTAACGGCATGGCGTCGCATATCGTTACTTCCTTACCTTTCTTTTCCTTTTCCTTAATATTTAATTTTACATGTAACATTATTAGATTTTATTATATTTATTTAAACTATACGTTGTTGATAACGAGTAATATTGGTTGGAGTACCTTGTAACGAATATTACATTTGTGCCTACAGTACGGTCAACAAGTCGTGGCCGCTCTGAAGTTAGGTTTTGTGAACTTTTGCGCATTGTTCACTCGGAAATAAAATATTAGACAGTAACAAAATCGTACAATCAAATCTGCGCAGTCGTGTCCTAAGCCCAGGGCGGTCACGATTTGTTGATCGTACTATACGTAATTTTTTCTTTGGGAAATAAGCATTTTTTTTTTATTTTTATTTGAATTATATTATATGGAAATCTGACTCACGATACTGAATAATCCTAAATTGAGAAGCGAAAAGTAGGATAACTTGTACTTAATAGACCCTGCATAGTCTAATCGCTTGACAAATGTAAAAAAAGAAAACAAACAACCCTATTAAAAACATATTTGTTAGTTCTTAGAACTTTATAAATAGAAAAACATATATAATGTCTATACTTATAACGACTAGATAGACACAGGTATCACTCGCATAACCTACTTACATTATCAACAGTATACATTCCTTGTTTATTTTTAAATCTCGTCCTACCAGAATGCTAAGTGATTTGAACGGAACCAACTTATTTACTGACGAACTAAGCTACCTCGTTTTATAATAGTTATTGACTAAAACATAAAATCTTATAATAAAAGATATTATTTTTCGTTTATTGTGGACTTATAAGTTGATTATTTAAACTTCATCAGATTGTTTTACAGCTTCACGCTGTATCCCGCACACAGCGGGGTAGCAGAATCTCCTCTCTCTCTCAGAAAAGACACTCCGTTGTCAACTTTCCGCCAACATTTTCCAGGCATTACGTGTTCAGTGGCAAAATTCAACGCCGACATTTTGCTTTGGTGCCAGGGCGAAGAAATCAAAATATAAGTAAATAATAATTCATACCCCCGAGTTTGGATCGAACTCACAACTGTCGCGTTACGCTCACACCCTTGTGCCACTGCAGAAATTTCTAAGTTATTTACATATATATATTTATCGGTCTATATACACACCTCTATATATATCTTCGACATATATAAGAAAGTAGTTGAAACAATCTAAACATGTGATCAACATTTAGATTGCAAGTTCTTTGTAAAGACAAACTATAATTATCTCAGAGTAAAGTAAAAGCTTCATAATTATAATGCAGAGCTTTCTTCTGATCATAAAATGAACAAAGTTATAGCCATCCTTCTCAGAACTCGTATGATGAAGATGTGCAGAAACCTACATGATATAAACATTGGTTTATAGTTCTTGAGTACTTATTTATAAATAGGTCTAAGGTCAAATTGAGCTTTTACATAGATAGGTAAACTCTAAATTAAAAATGAAATCAGCTTCTCGCAGTGAACTTTGTGTTAAGGCACTTTCCGCCGAAGTCTGGGTATTGCGTGTTGAGAGGCGGAACTCAACGCCGCGCTTTGCCTCGACGTCAGAGCGAAGAAATGAAAATATAATTTCTCGAATTTTGTTTTATTACACTTGTAAGACGAAGTGTATGACACTTTAAATTAAAATCTGCTTCACGCTGTATCCCGCACACAGAAAGGCAGAGGAGGAGGGCAGAGGGAACCTAGTGTTAAGACACTCCGTTCTCCACTTTCCGCCAAGTTCTGTAGGCATTGCGCCAAGCATTTGCCATGGTGCCAGAGTGTGGAAATGAAAATATTAAATAAATAATAATTGACTCCCCCGAGTGGGAAACGAACCCACAAACGCCGCGTTACAGTTACACCCTTGTGCACTTACGTCACGACGGCCTGTATAGAATAAAAGTGATTTTTTTTGCAGTTTTTATGAAATTACACTATATATTAAACGAAACGTTGCGCTTTTTTGTACCTGATCAAAAGAATAAAATATAAATAATGTATTAAGTGTAAAAGTTTCCCAAATTTGCTTCCATCTTGGAAACAAATTATATTTCTCTAAAATAATAAGATGGAGTGTTCATGACGATTAAGCTAAGGTTTTCTTAAAAAAAGCGAAAAAAATTAAGAAAACATTGATGTAACATGTCTTCTTTATGTTGTGTTATATTATTATTATCCAACAAAACTTTATATTTATATAGAAACAACAAATTTATGGGTTTTCAAATAAAAATTAATGTAATGAATATGCTAAATGCTGTTTTCGAAATTTTATTTAACATAAATAAATTCTTAATTTACATACAATTAACTTGGCTTATAAAATTGTGAAATTTTGTTGATTTAATGATGATGAAAATGATATTAGTATAATGGAGGTCGTGGGTTCAGTTCATATTGAAATGATAATAGGTTTTTAGATACAAGACCATTTTTTTTTAAGTCATGGTTTTGCAATTGGAATATGGCTGATAGAAGATAAAATTGGCGCAAGATCAATATTTTTGAATTTATCTATATTTAGACCAGTCGTGGGGCAGGGGCACAAAATGTGCCTGTAAATCGACTGGTTGTGGGTTCGATCCCCACTCGAGGAGATGAAATATTTATTTACATTTATATTTCCATTTCTTCCCTCTGGTGTCGAGGTTTTCTTTTCTTTATCGTTTTTTCCCGCCGAATATGCGATAAAGAAAAGAAATGAGGCATTACATTTTGAATGGCGGAACTCAACGCCGTGATTTGGCTTGTTATCAGACCGAAGACAAGAACATATTAATAAATAATAATTTATACCCCAAGTCTGAATCGAACTTTTAAGTATACTGTAACACTTCACGCTTGCGCCACAGTGCCACTGCGGCCTCATTTGCCTATTTTAGGATTAAATACTTCATATATTTTTCTAAATAAATGGAAACTAAAATTGATAAAATCTTCATATACTACAAGCCTAAGCTTATTTAACTAGAGAAAACCTCATAAACCAAACAATACACGTTTAATTAAGAAATCACGCTGGACCAGTCGCCTATTGGTTATTTATAAGAAAACCAGCATTTAAAAAACACCTTATAATCGAATATTTTCACGAACAATGATCGCATTATTCTATTTACTATAAGATCCCACGCCCACGACCCTCGAAAGTGAACCTTGCGCTCTAATAAGCCATTGTTTATGTGAGATATAGCTAGAAGTGTATTTTATTAAAAACCATGGTTTTTAGAAAAAAAAACACAATAAAAGATTAAGGTACGTTTTAAGAATTTTTCTGAATAAATTAGGGATTAGCCGCGTTATATTGTATTTTTATTCGTCTCTTATACATATAAGAGACGAATAAAAATACAATATTCTGGGCAAGACGAACCATCGATTTTTTTACACGTAACGTTTTACAGTCTCTTTCCACACTTTGTATTATTATTATTATTAGAAATAAAAATATTGTGATATTTAACATATTTTTATCAAAACAAGGGAAATTAAAATATTTTCAAAATGATATTTTGATATCCTCGATTGAGAAATAGAATTACCTAATTTCCTAATTTCACACGCGTGGGAGTGTGACGTCTGTGGCTGCTTTTTATTTAATAAAGTTTAATTTATTTTCGTTTTGCCGAAGTAATAAGGTTAAGTAATGTTAAGTTAAAGTTAAAAATAAGTTACATTTAAGATATTTGTAACTTTTCGGTTATAATAAAAATAGTTATTGAAAATTATGATCGAAATCAAATATCTTTTGTTTTGATCTCACCTCTGGATTATATCAATGTCTAGATAGCGTTTTATTGATTAATATATTATTCATGCTGTATCCCGCACACAGCAGGGTAGGCAAAGGGAACCTAGTGTTAAGACCCTATTCCCCACACCCCACCCAAATTGTGAGACATTGTGTATAGTGGCGGACCTCAAGACCATTCTTTATCTTTAAATGAGCGGGGAACGAAAAAGAAAATATTCCCCTAGCGGAAATCGAACCTACAACCATCACGTTTTCAGCCACCGACTGTACCTGCCTGCTTCCTCATACTCAAAGTATACCTATATAACTACGTTTAAACCACTGAATAATTAAACATTATTATCCTGGGGATATATAACTTACTATTCTCCACTAAACTCAAAGTAGACTTCCTGTTATTAGAAACAAGTCAAAATAGAATATGTAGATAAAGATAAAATGTTTATTGATTTAGAGGAATGTTGGACACTTCCGTCGTTTTGCGTAAGCAAATTGTAATATGATATTGGTTTCCTTATATGATGGGTCAGGAGTTTATAAGGGCTTGTTGAGTTCTGTGCTAAGGTACTTTGTTTTTAGCTACACGCTGTATTCCGCACTTAGTAGGGTAGGCAGAGGGAACCTGGGAACCTAGTGTTAAGACATTTCCGTTCCCCTTTTGCCGCTGACTTCTAGAGGCATTGCGTGTTGAGTTGCGGAACTCAATAGTCAATACTGCTTTTTTGCCTTGTAGAACAAGGAAATCAAAATATTAAATATTTCGTATCTTCAAGTAGGGATCGAACCCACAACCAGTCGAGTTTACAATCGCACCCTTCTGCCCCTAATATATCTTCATCTCTCATAGCTTCATGCAGCCTTGGTAAGTCCTAGGTCAAACCACACAAAGCGGCACTTGAATCACTCGATGCGACCAAGATAGCGCACGGCACTAACAACGATTGAAAGTATATGTATCTGTTTCTCTTGCAGTCATTTACTTTTGCGTATTATATGTAATATTTATTTTTCTTGAGCTTCACACTGTATCCCGCATAAAGCAATTACATTTAAATTAATATTTCATTCCCTCGAATGGGGATCGAACCCACAACAAGTAGCGTTTACAGTCACACTCTGTGCCCCTGCGCCACGATGGGCCTTAATAGATAGTTTAAAAATAAATGTTATGTTTGTTTATATTATTTAGCTAGATATTTACAAATATTACAAATTTGAGGCCAGTCGTGGCGCAGCGGCACGAGGTGTGACTGTTTAAATCGACTGGTTGTGGGTTCGATCCCCACTCGAGGAGATGAAATATTTACTTAAATTTATATTTCCATTTCTTCGCTCTGGTGTCGAGGTTAAGCGCGGCGTTGAGTTCTGCCACTCAACACGCAATGATTCCAGAGTTCGGCAGAAAGTGGAGAACGGAGTGTCTTTACACTAGGTTCCCTCTGCCTACTCTGCTGTGTGCGGGATACAGCGTGAAGCTTTAATAATAATAATAATAATAATATTTACAAATATTACAACATGTCCTAACACCTAGGTCAAACCAATCGCTGTGACACACACACACACACACAGAGACTATTAATGGCGACAAGATAGCGCACACAATTATCAACAGTTATAATTGAAATGGTCTCGTTGGTATTCTTTATACGATGATATCAAATCATCAATCATCTTTTTAATATGGAAGGACATTTATTTAAGTAATTCATATTTATTTATAAACATTTATTTCGAAGGAATTGGGGTTGTCACCCAACATCCGATATGGTCAAGTTGAAGGCAAAAGTATAAAAAAAGGAACCATACATATAATTGAAAATAAATTTATGGTTTTTTTTTCTAAAAATTGACCTTAAATTTATTTAAATATTCTTATATTAGATGATTTCCTATAAATTATAATTTTAACACATAGGTAGGTATGCCTATGGTATGCCTTTTTTCTTTAGAAACAATGTGAAAAAGGTGTTTGTAAATGCAATGCAGCACCTATTAAGGTACGCTGTATCTCGCATGTAGTCAGATAGAGCCTAGTGTTTAGACACTCCGTTCCTTATTTTCTTCATTTCATTTTTTTATTAATTATATGATTTCCTCGAGTGGGAATTGAATCCACAGCCTGTCTCGTTTACAGTCACACCCTTGTGACTTAATAATAGAGCATTATATTTTTAAAAGTAAATATACAAAATTTCATAAACTTCTGTCATTAAATATTTAATTGTACAATTAGAATCTCTCATTTATCCGCGAAATACTTAAATATTTAAGTTTTCCACTTTACAAATAAAAAGTCATTCTAAAGACAAAAGGACTCTACATATAACGTTTCACATTTTAAAAGCATTTTTAAATGTTTTCATATTTATTTTTCCAACTTCCATAGAATGTGAGGGAAAATTATGAGTTGTTAACCGATTTATTCACTGAAAATGTATTTGTAATTACCAAGCGCTCGAGTCTCTATATGAATGTTACCCACTTCCCTACTGAACCACTTTGGAGTACTATATGAAGTAAAGTAAAATATTATAATTATGGCGCAGGGGCACAATGTGACTTTTAAAATCGACTGGTTGTGGGTTCGATCCCCACTCGAGGAAATGAAATATTTATTTACATTTATATTTTCATTTCTTCGCTCTGCTGTCGAGGCAAAGCGCGGTGTTCCTCCATTCAACTCGCCATGCCTCCAGAACTTGGCAGAAAGCGGGGAACAGAGTGTCTTAGCACAAACTCCCTACAATGCTGTGTGCGGGATACAGCGTGAAGCTGATTCTGTGTATTTATACTTGCATATTACATACATACATATTTTTTTTTGCTTTTATGATATTTAAAAAAAAATCTTTTATGATATTTTATTCAAGAATAATGTATGAAACTTTAGAAATCATAGGCGTAAATGCCTTAGTTAAGAATTAATGATTATATTATTATGTCAGTTAAAACTGCTTAATACTACTATTTCAAAAGTTAATTTGAAATATTATTATTTTTTTTAGCTTCACGCTGCATCCCGCACACAGCAGGGTAGGCAGAGGGAACCTAGTGTTAAGACACTCCGTTCCCCACTTTCTGCCGAATTCTGGAGGCATTGCGTGTTGAGTGGCAGAACGGAGTTATTTAGAAAGCGTATAAAAATTTGAATGTACCGGGACTCGAACTCGCGCCTCCTGGAAACCGACCAGGCGCTCTGATCGCCATACGTTGTCAAGAACGTATGGCTAAGTGGTCAGAGCGCCATTTTTACGTTTTCTAAATAAGTATTTTTCTCTCCTAAGTGTTGAATAACACTTTAAAAACGTTAAAAACACATAAGCTTACTTAACTTATAAAAAAATAGAAAATACAAAACTTAATACACAAAAAAAGTCTACCTAAACTTCAATCATCAAATAAACCCAAATATTATTTACAAACAACCATATCCAAGAACTTAACCTTTCGCAACCATCACAAGAAGCAGGCGGCGGTTGCTACGACAACGCGATTCTATTTCGGTTGCATGGTCTCTGGGCCGGATTCCTCGCGTGCACGGCCGTTTCGACATGTGCAAGTGTATTGGTTCGTGTGAACTAAAATTACTTATTTCTATAGTATAGGTTCAATGGAGTTCAGTGGGATTTTTGGTTAAGGAATAGTTTATTAATAATAAATAAATTAGAATAATTAAATAAATTAACGTTTTTATATAAATAAAAGTAAATATGATAAAGCGAAATTGCATTGAGAACAAAGTGTATTATTAATTTTTTGATTGAAATGCTTTATAAAAAGTATTCTACAAAAAATCTGAAAATAATAGTAAGTTTATACTTTGAAAAATGTTTAAAGTTTAATTGTTTCAATAATTTAATATTCAAAGTAAGACATGTGGATTATGAAAGTTTCTTAATGAGTGTCTTAACAACGGGTTCTCAGGTTCCCTCTGCCTACCTTCCTCTATATGGGATACAGCCCAAAGCTAAAAATTAAAAAAAAAAAACTCATGATTGAATACATAAAATGTAATGTGTCACGACACTAGTTCCCTGTTGAAGATAATATAATAATGGATGGCTGTCAATTTTAGTCACTTCCTTATTAGCTCGCTTATCGAATATATTATATTATATGTTCACAGCACAAAAAAACTAAAGTTCCTTTGGTTGCATTTAATATTATTTGACAATGGCTTACAAATTATGATTTACGCCATGAAATTATATGGTCATTTATTTTTAACCGACTTCTGTAAAAAAGGAGTTTATCAATTCTGTATTTTTTTTATTTTTTATGTCAAGCTAATGCTACAACAACGTTACTACAATATCGAATGTTTTACTTGGAATCGACTTCAAAATTATAAAATATTTTTTAACTATATTTCCTTAACAAAATCAAAGTACGGTTTGCTTTATGTAAAATTATTTTTTACTTTTTAGTTCGTTGTTAGAAGTCGGTTTTTTTTTCTAATAAAATATCTATATCACGATTGTACTATGGGTGATACAAATAGAACTATCTAGAACCTAACTGATATGCCTTTAACCTTATCTCTCTTTCGTAAGAAGTTGCCTAGGCAGCTATATATTATTTATATCTGTTTTTTTCTGTATTTTTAACCTCTTTCTGCTAAATATAAATATGTACAGAATAAGTTAGTTAACACAAAAAGATAAAAATATCAAAACAAAATCACGTTTGTATGTAAAATGAAGTCTACCTAAATATTTATATAAATATTCTGTTTTTTTGTATAATTTTGCAATAGGTATGTGACCTTAAGGTCATGGTGACTTTTGCATTTTTTTCGATTGCAATTGCGATGCGATTACAATGTTATCTTGATGTAGCGTCAACTTGCATGCTCATAGTCGCTGTCACGTAAGCAAGTTTTCTCGCGGAGCCTTTCAGCGTTGAGTTCCGCCACTCAATACGCAATCCTTCCAGAAAGCTGTACTCCCTCAACCTACCTCTTATTATGTGCAGGATATATGATGAAACTAAATTAATTAATTTAAATTCTTCCTTTATTTCAGAACCTATCAACTTTTCGGAACTCTATTATTCAAATTTACGTGAATAACAATTGTAATAATTTATTGCAGAAATATAAGAAAAAAGATGAAACGAAGACTTAGATTATCTTTTATTTCAGCTTCACGCTGTAAGTATGCGGAGTAAGTAGAAAGAGCCGAGTGTTAAGTAAGTAAAGTAAAAAAAAATTGTTACTAACTCACTGACACTATACACATATGGATTTTAATCTGAAATAAATTAGTTTTATTTTATTTTATTTTTTTTATTTTTAAGTCACTCCGCTCCCCACTTTCCGCCAAATTCTGCAAGCACTGCGAGTTGGGTGGCGGAATTCCGAAGAGGAATCGAACTCACAATTTGTCGCGCCAGTACCACAAAGGTAGACTCCGTCAGTTGACTTCGTCATTCCGCAACTTTTGAGAAGTACTAGAATTTCTGTGCCCACCAATTTGTATGCTAATTTATTCCAGGGGAGCATCCTAAGCTGCAGAAATTAAAAAAGAGAGGTGAATGGAAGACTCAGATCATCATAACTTGTTTCATAAAATACAGCTTCACGCTGTATCCCGTGACATTATTAAGACACTCCGTTCCTCACTTTCCGCCAAGTTCTGGAGGCATTGCGTGTTAAATGGCGCAATTCAACGCCGCGATTTGCCTCGACACCAGAGCGAAGAAATGAAAATATAAATAAATGTAAATAAATATTTCTTTTCCTCGAGTAGGGATCGAACCCACAACCAGTCGATTTTACAGTCACACTTTGTGCCCCTGCGCCACGACTGGCCCCAAATAAAAAAATACTATGTACAATAATATTCAACAAATGAACGCTGCTCCACATTTCGCTACAAATACCTTGTTAAACCTGAATTCGCTTATTAATTTTAAAATTTAAAAAAACAAAATATTATATCTTGAACGTGGGAAACTTTCTTTTTGACTTGAGCTTAACAGGTGAAGGTAGCAAGGTTATATTTTCATTTTTATTTTTATTGTTTTAGTATGAAATTCTATTGTAAAAATTTAAATAAATAAATAGATTAAAAAAATTGAGGTCAGTCGCAAATGGCGCAGCGGCACAATATGTGACTGCAAACACGACTGGTTGTGGGTTCGACTCCACTCTAGAAAGTGAAATATTAATTTATATACATTTATGTTTTCATTTCTGCGCTCTGGTGTCGAGGCAAAAATGTGGTGTTGAGTTCCGCCACTCAACGCACAATACCTCCAGAATTCGGCGGAAATTGGGGAACGGAGTATCTTAACACTAGGTTCCCTCTATCTACTCTGCTGTGTGCGGGATACAGCGTGAAGCTGATTTATTTTATTTAAAAAAAATAGCAATGCAACGATCGTTGTCGGTTTAATGGCCAATTGAGTTTACGTCTCTCATTTGGTGCAACAATGACGTATTTGCAATTTTTAAAATATTGCAGGAGACGCAATTAAAGTTTGTAAATAGTCTTTCACTGACATATTTAACTTGTTTTTAAAAAAAAAGTGTAAATAAGAAGCAATTGTTGGACAAATTGAGCAATGTATGAAATTATATTTTAAAATATCAGTCAAGTACGAGTCGGATAATGAGATAATAAAGCTTCTTTCTTTTGAGATCCGAAACCGTAAAAATAACATAAATGTTTTATATCTAAAATAATAATATACACACACATATTTGATAAATAGAAAAAAATGTGAACAAAGCCAAAAGAAAACTTGACATGTAATAAATATTGAATATTTCTCTTAACACACCTTAAAAAGACTATTTTTTATCACTATAGGGACTTGTTAAGCCATAATGAGAGAGGAATGTAGAGACGAAGATGGCCTACCAAGACTGAGACTGCATTTGCTGATCGGAATTCATTTCGATCGTGTCGTACATATTTTTATTGCTGTATACATTTTTTTTGTTTATTATTATTATATATACATCTTTTTTTCAGCATCACCGTCTGTACCACACATAGTAGGGTAGGCAAAGGGAACCTGACATAGTATTAAGAGACTCCGCTCCCATTAAGACTTCCGTTCCCCACTTTCCGACGAATTCTGGAGGTATTGTGCGTTGAGTGCGATCAACGCTGCGCTTTATCTCGACACCAGAGCTAAGATATTATATTAATAAATATTTTATTTTCCCGATTGGGGATCTATCCCATAACCTGTAGGGCTTGCAGTCACTCACTTGTACCCCTGCGCTATGACTGTTCTTTATGATGTATTCCTTAAATATATATTTTTAATAGTAAAAATAAATAATTTTAGAATAAATGATTATTGACTATTTTAATAATAAAATGAATAGAATCTTTATAATATATAGACTCTATATACACAGTTTCTAGTACAAAAAAAAACAAAAAATTATAATCGTTGAATTTTAAACGACTTCTACATACATGAAAGACATTTGTTTTCCAATTCGAATAATAATGTCGACACATCTTGTTATGTAATATATTAATTTTGATAGCAAAATCACGATAGAGAAACTTTCACAAGATATGTTCAAAAGTTATGTCACTGCATGTGAGGACGTTATTGTAGCGCATTGGGAACGTGTCTGACTGAACGCTATAGTTGTGGGTTCGATCCAATACAGAAGAATCTTATACTATCCTATTATCCTACTAATATAATAAATGTTAAAGATTGTGAGGATGGATGTTTGTACCACTTCTTAAACGAAAACTACGGAACGGATTTGGATGAATGTTACGGTAATATAGCTTATACATGAGAATAACACATAGGCTACTATTTATACAAAAAAAAATGGATATAACATACCAAGAAGTTTAAGCTGGCGAAGCCGCGATTGGGTCGCTAGTTTTTTTAAAAAATAAATATTTTTATTTCCAACTTTTTAATGAACGAAGTACGTTATTCTGAGTCTCTAAGTTTGAGTCGACATATAAGGGAATAGACGTAAAACGGTACGTAGGGAGCCTAGTGTTAAGATACTTCCTTCTCCATAAAACACTTCCGTTTCTTAATTTTTTTTGCCGAATTCTGGAGGTACTTTGACCTTACTTTTAATATTTTGTCAATATGGTAAAACGAGGCGAAGTGCGGCGTATAATATAATATTGATTCAATGTAAAGCGCAACTTACTTTAGCAAATATTATTTTAGCTGCAAAACTAATATATTTTCATATATAACAATAGTTTACGTCACAAAATACATTTCATATAATTATGTGAAGGTAAGAAATAGAACATATTATTGAAACGGCCTGATTCTTAAAGGACGTTTCTCTTTTGTTGAACAGCAGATGGTATGTTTGTGGCAGCTTTAGATGTGGCGCGAGACAAAGCGAGGACGTGTGGTGGATGGTAATGGTGAAATTACCATATAGTAGGTTTGTTTCCTGCGGAGTAGTAATCTTGGATTTTTCGCAATACTTATAAAGTCTTTTAGTTTACATTTTTTTTTGTTTTTGGCATTGTATCCCGCGCTTAGGTAGAGGCAACCTGGGTAATATTTTATTTTTCCATTCTGATAACGGAACAAAGCACAGCGTTGAGCTCCACTATTCAACAAGCAATGCCTCCAGAATGCTGTGAAAAAATAGGAAACGGGAACGTAGTGTCTCAACACTAGGTTGCTAGGCTTCCTATGCCTACCCAGCTATGTGCGGCATACAGCGGGACGCTATAAAAAGTCCGTTTTATAATATTTTCATATAGAAGAGAAAATAATTTAATATTACTCAAAAAAAATCTCTAAAAATAAGTAAGGTTAATAGCATTATATAGTATGTGTTTGTTATTATATAAAGAACCTTAAACAGATTTGTACTATAAAGCAATTTTCTTTGTTATATTTAATATGATTCACATGTTCAAAATAGTATTTGAGTAGCGTCGGCCGTCGAACTGGCCTGGTCGTGACAAACAGACGTAAATTTAAACATTCTTCCACAAAATACTCTACACGCAAGTGTATTTCGCAAAATATCTGGATATAAGTTTGATGTGACTTGAGTCAACAATAAACTGAAATTAGATACATTGTGTATTTTTGCAGAGGGAACCTTAGTACCATTTGCAGAGGGATTCTCATTACCTAGTGTTAAGATACTCCATCTTCAATGAGATACTTCCGTTTCCTATTTTTCGATGACTTCTGGAGACATTACGTGTTCAGTGGTAAAACTCAATGCCGTTTGCCGTTGCTTCAATATCAGAGCGAAGAGATGAAAATATTCAATATTTGATTTTTTCGAGCGGGAATCGAACCCATAATCTGTCACGTTTACAGTCACACGTTCGTGCCCCTGCGCCAGGACTGGATAATATTAAACAATAACGAATAAACAAGAGCTCTACTGTAGAGACTTAACGACTGGGGTGAATGGAAATATAAAATAAGAGAACGTCAAAACTACCGTAATTAACTTTTGACAAACTAATAGAACTAGTTCTTGGCTTTTTACTTATCTAAAATAAATAAATTGGCTTCACGCTGTATTCCGCGAACAGCAGAGTGGGTAAGCAAAGGGTTAAGACACTTCGTTTCCCAGCTTCAGCCGAATTTTGGAGGAATTGCGTATTGAGTGGCGGAACTCAACGCCGCCCTTTGCCCCGTCACCAGAGCGAAGAAATGGAAATATAAAAATTTAAATAAATATTTATAAAGGATCGAACCAAGAACCAGTCAATTCTACAGCACACTTTATACCCCTGCGCCACGACTGGCCTCGTTATCTAATTTAAATTTATAATATTTCACACTATTCAAGATGTCTTCTGCATATACATACACACATACATATGCAGATATTATTTGAATGTAAAAGGATGGATATGCATCATTTTACTGTTCGAGTTTCCGTCTCTCATTTATCTTCAATACATGTCATTTCTAACATTGTATTGTACGCCTCGATCATTGTCAACTTTACATATTTTACCGTTTTTCCTCATCGCATGTAGTTCTAGTTCTTAGTTATTTAGGTATTAGTCATTTGTTTATTACCGTTCGTTTTCAACTTGTTCGTCACACACGAAACGCGAATTAACGTGTTTTAATAACAATAACATATTATGTTATAGTTTTGAATTAAGTTTCTTATATGAGATGAAACTATAAAAAAAATACAGTTCCTCCTTAGTTGAAAACCTCCTTTTCTTACAGAAGTCAGTTAAAAAAGTATTTAAAATTGACGCCATAGCGTATTTGAGAAATGTATATGTTGCGCTCGTTTACCAGGCTGAGTACATTTGAACTTAGAACTAGTTTCTAGACACATATTAATGGGCGTGGGAATGGGGGAGCCACGTGGGCCGTGCCCACCCCAGTATAGACTGGTGTCCATCCCAGAAATTTTACTTACAAAAAATTTGCCCCGAAAATTAAAAAAAAACAACATTTACACGAACATATCAGTTCAAAGCTAAAGCCCAGGCCCTCCCAGAAAATATGTATCTAGATACGCTAATGTATATATTATTAAGATTAATTAAACTTAGATTAACTGAGAATAATGGTCAAAAATGATTTCTCATACAATTTAATACTGTTGTAATGTAGCTATGATCTAGAAACTGATATTATAGAGGGCTAGGATTTTTTTGTTGACAGACGGACAACAGAATGATTTTAAGGGTTCCTTCGTTCCTTAATAAATACGGAACCCTAAAAATATCGTTTCTCGGTTTCATTTAATTAAATATGATTGGTGACGTCATCTAACACACAATATTAACAACATAGGCGAAAAGAAGAGAGAAAAATAAACTATGTCTCTATTAGTTTCGCTATTTACCTTATATAATACGAGAGGTGCATGCAATAATTACAATTTTATATTAAAGTTAATAGGAAAATATTTCCGTTTCCTTAATGTGGTCTGACAAAACATGGTGTGGGTACGTTCCACCACTCATAACGCTGCAACTTTACTATAGTTAAAAAGTGAAGGACGGAGTGTTTTAACACTGAGCTCTCTTTGTCTATCCAGTTTAATTAAAAGAAAATATTGGTAAGCGAAAAAATATATTTTTTTAGATTAATCAAGAAGTATACAAGTATTTATTATATTTTAAAGTTAAAATGTACTATAATAATAATTATTGTTACCTATATACATTATTTGTGACATATATTCGTATATTGACTAAAATAAAACACAATAGTCGCTAATAGCAACGATCGATTAGCTCCTTTTTATTGAGTTGGCTACTATTGTCATACGCTATTTCGTGGAACACTATATGAAGTACGTATAAGTAAAAAAAAAAATCAGCTTCACGCTGTATCCCGCACATAGTAGGGCAGGCAGACAGAATCTGTAGTGTTAAAACACTCCGTTCCCCACTTTCCGCCTAATTTTTCGACGTATTGCACGTTGAGTGACGAAACTCAATGAGGACTTTTTGTCTTAGTTCGAGATATCATTTCCACGAGTGGGAATCGAACCCACAACGACGGCCTCGAGCAATACTCGCATATATATAAGAAAATACGACACAAAAACTCTTCTCTCCAGTGGAAGTTAATCTGTAATCTTCGTGAAACTTCGCGTTACGACCACAGACTGGGCAAGTGATATCTAAACAAACACACCACTTATAAATATTTATTATACACACTAGCGGCCGCAGCTTAGTCATGGCGACAACTTGGTTGACTTAATTGATGATGATGTGCTATGATAGGATATTTTTACTTTTGTCGTTAAATAATAAGAGAAAATATGATATTTTATGATAAATATTTATTTAAATTTATATTTTCATATCTTGAGTCAAAACGCGGCGTTGAGTTCCGCCACTCGACATGCGACTCCTCTAGAATATTTTATTAATTGGGAAACGGAGTGTCTTAACACTAGATTCTAACTGTCCCTGCTATGTGTAGTATATAGCGTGAAGCTGATTTTTTTTTATTTATTTTAAACAATAAAAGAAACTTGTCATCTCAGTCAAGCAGTCAGGCAAGTTCAAAAGCCAAGAGTAACGGAATAGTGGACGCCACACGCTCAATTATATTGGATCTAATTAATCATATACGATACCCCAAATTCACAATGTAAATCTTAAGCGAAAACTTTCGAAAAGTTCATCTACAGTACTTACTTCGATCTTTGAAAGGTTGGGGACCCTTTGGTTCACACACAAACACACATAAAATACACACGCTGTATGCACACTTAGATAGCTGATTGTTTTTTAAGTGAATTAGTAATTAATTAAAGTTTTTTTTTCTTTGATAGTCGTAGTTTAACCGAAAACGTACACTCCCGTCGCGGCACCGTGGCTGACTGATGACGTGAAACAAGCATGGTAGAGTCGCCGCGCCGGTCGCCTTCCCTTCTGAACTGAGAAATGTCTTTAGAATACAACATCCTGTTTACAATTTAAACCCTTATAACTCTATATATAGAGGTCATAATAGAATATTGTAGCGTTAAGTTATTCTTGTCTGGTTTCGCTCTACATACAAATTGTGTTTGCCACGGCCGTTTACACATTTCTTTTAAGCAAAAAGAAAAGTTCATACTTTTAGTTGTCTGCTATGTGACTGTGATTGTGATTGGTTCTAGACGCTGAAATGAAACGGTAAATCACTTTAGTTAAGGTTTTAATACGCTTTGTTATAATCTAATCGTATTATAGACGAGGCCGTTGTGACTCTGGGGTACTAGGGTGTGACTAACGCGGCGGTTGTGGGTTCGATCTCTATTCGCGGTAATGAATTATTATTATTTGTTAATGTTTTAATTTCTTTGCTCTGGTACCTATGCTAAAAACCTGGCGAAAATTTAGTTAAAACTGGGGAACGAAATGTCTCACACAAGCTACCCTCTGAATACAGCGCAAAGCTGGTTTAAAAAAAATATTAAATAAAATATTGTTTTATTTTTTGTTTTATATGGCATTCGGTTATAACAATGTATGCATTCCATTTAATTATCAAATGATAAGAGTTAGTTATAAATTTCAGATTGCGATATAAGTATTTATGTACATATTTTTATATACAGGTAGATAGAGCAAGTAAGAAAAAATAATAATTACAATAAATTTTATTTGCCTGCACACTGCAAGATACGCAGAGGGAACCTAGTGTTAAGACTCTCCGTTCGCCACTTTTCGCCGAATTCTGGAGGAAATGCGTGGTTAGTGAGTGTAGAGTAGAGCGTTAAGTACCACACTCAACGCCGCGCCTTGCATCGACACATAAAATAAAGAAATATTTCATTTCCTCGAGTGGGGTCGAACCCATAATCAATCGGTTTTACAGTCACACTTTGTACCCCTGCGCCACGACTGGCCTCTAATAATATAAACAACTATAAAATTAAAATAATAATATCACACTTCGAATCTACTTTCGTTTTAAGTTTCCTACAAACATTGTGACCTAATTATACGGACCTAAACGCACCTTATTGCTTATTTCATATATTTTTAACGACACGGTTTTTTATTTTCGCGGCGTTGAGTACCGCCACTCAGCACGCAATGCCTCCAGAATTCAGCGGAAAGTGGGGAACGGAGTGTCTTAACACTAGGTTCCCTCTGCCTACCCTGCTGTGTGCGGGATGCAGCGTGAAGCTGATTAATATATTTTTTTTTAACCTTTCGCACAAGATATATTTTTTAGAAAGTTGTAAAAAGGTATACGATGCTTGATTAAACATCATTATCTATTCAATTGTAATGAGTTCACACCCAACATCCATCTGACCTAACCTTAAAATGGCGTGACTGCGCTAAAATTAGGCAGTCCTGTTAACACTCTGTGAAAATCACGCGTTAGGACTTTGGACAGGGTTGATGACACTATGACAAGAAATCTTTTTTCTTTTTTATTATTATTATTATATTTTTTTAGGATTTACGTTCAATGTCTCGAAATTTAGGCGAAAAGTGGAACGGAACATCTTAACATACTTAATTTGAATAAAAAATAATATTAAAACGTATGCAGAATATGATACTTAGAAAAAATGTTCAAATAAAAAAAATATTTTACAAGACATATTTGTCTAAAAGGTCAACATCAGCTGAATAATTGAGTTTAATTGTAAAATTAAAAATGTAAAAACAATTATTATTTTTTTTTAATATTGTAGTTCAAATTATATTATTATTCAAATATTTTTTTTATAGTTTAGAAAACTTAAAAAAAAAACGAAAGTTCCTTTTTTCGTTATGCTGGTCATTCGGCGTTTTCAAGCATTCTGTGTTCTGACAGGTTTATACTAGCAGATTTTATAATAAAAGAAAGATGCTTTTATCGCTCTATGTTGTATGTTACATAGATATAGGAGTATTCAGCTTGTACGCTGTATCCCGCGCACAGCAGGGTACGCAGAGGGAACCTAGTGTTAAGACACTCCGTTCCCCACTTGCCGTCGATTTTACAGTCACACTTTGTGCTCCTGCGCAACGACTGGCCTCAATGTATCTATATGTAGTTAGATATTGTGATTTATGGTAATGCTGTATTATTTTTATTATTTTAAAAACGCGAGCTATTCAAATTACTGTTCATATACAGAATATTTTTTATTTATATTATTTTCAATTATAAAACATATTTTATAATGAATATTACAATAATACAAAATAAAATAAAAAGGCCATGACCAAGTTACGTAAAATATGTACAAATATATGCGACCGTCGACAAATATTTATTCTATCATAAATACTAAAATTATAGCAAGCAGTAGTGATGATGAGAGATGAGATACTATCATCTACAATGAAAACCCATCATCACATATTTCTAATTTATTTTGCTCTTCCAGGTTTCATTACAAATATATAAAATTAAAAAAATTAAATTAGCTTCACGCTGTATCCCGCACACAGCAGGGTAGGCAGAGGACACCTAGTGTTAAGACACTCCGTTCCCCACTATCTGCCGAATTCTGGAGGCATTGCGTGTTGAGTGGCAGAACTCAACGCCGCGCTTAACCTCGACACCAGAGCGAAGAAAATGGAAATATAAATTTAAGTAAATATTTCATCTCCTCGAGTGGGGATCGAACCCACAACCAGTCGGTTTTGCAGTCACACCTCGTGCCGCTGCGCCACGACCGGCCTCACAAATATATGATATAAGGCTTAATATTTTTTATAACACATATTTTTTAGGTACATAGGCACACATGATCAATGAGATACATCCCTACTGCTTACTATGAGTAAACCTAAAAAAGACTAAACCTTAAAATACTTTTATATGGACAAAAAGTGTCAAAATGTCAAAAAAATATTTAAACTTATATTTAAATTTCTTCGCTCTGGTATCGAGGCAAAGCGCGACGTTGAATTCCACTATTCAACACGCAATGCCTCCAACATTCAGCGGAAAGTAAGGAGTGCCTCAACACTAGGTTTGCTATGTCTACTACTTGAAGCCGAATAAATACATGTCCAAGCATCTATATCTCATCTGTTTAGCTAAAAATATATATTTATATATAATATATGAAAATAATTTATTTATTTAAAAACAATACCATCCCTAGTGATAATGAGGCGTACAAACACACCGAGCACATGGGCCTCCGGTCTCTGGGGCAAATACTGTTCCACGTGAACGGACACCGCATACTACGCTCACTCGACTGAAATGACACTAGGGTGACCATGGTAGTTTGTTTGTGATGTAAAAAAATACTGTTTTGTTCTATTGACTTAATTTATAGGTTAAAAGTTATTTAGTTTTTGGTGATTAAATGTTATATAGTGTGGAAGTGTCAGTGCTACTTTTACGGGAACAGTATATAGAGTAAAATATTTTAAATCCATACCTAAAGAAATTAATAAAGATACCTCAACGGTTTCGACGTAGGATTTTTTTTCCATTTCACGATGTTTATCCATACGAAAACACATACTACTACAAAAATACTGCTAAAAGTTAAACAACTTTGAACTTTGTCGCCAATACCTACGACTCGATTTCGGAATTTCGGAAAAAAAAACACTTTTTCATTTTTGGGAAAAAGAATATTGTATTAGGCTTTTATAGAGTAGTTAAAACTGTGGTTTCATTTAAAGTTATGCTGACACTTCCACCCCGTACATTAACACAGTTTATAATTTGATTTTATTAAGTTTTAAATTCGGATTCTTTGATATAATACAAATGCTGTTATTTAGTTGAATGACTTATTAAATTAAGTTAAGTTCAGTCTTAATCTTGATTGTCTATATCTATACTGTGGTCATAACCTAAAATTTTACCCACCATATATATAGTGGCGCAGCGGCACGAGGTGTGACTGTAAAACCGACTGGTTGTGGGTTCGATCCCCACTCGAGGAGATGAAATATTTACTTAAATTTATATTTCCATTTCTTCGCTCTGGTGTCGAGGTTAAGCGCGGCGTTGAATTCTGCCACTCAACACGCAATGCCTCCAGAATTCGGCAGAAAGTGGGGAACGGGAGTGTCTTAACACTGGGTTCCCTCTGCCTACCCTGCTGTGGGCGGGATACAGCGTGAAGCTGATTTATTTATTTATTTTATATATATAGAAAATATACGAGATAATAGATATAAATCTATGCTGTGAATATACTTAATTAAATTTTTTTATTTATTTTGGAAGTAATATTGTGGAATTTTCTTTGAAATACTGTAATATTTTTCATTATAAACCTCGAAATTGACCAGTTCAATCATACAATAAAACATTTCATATAAAAATTAGACAATGAATCCTTTATGTTTTATTTCTTTTATTTCATATTTTAAAAGTTTGATTTTTTTTTCATGATAGGTACACGTATGTTGAAAAAAATTAAATACAGTAGAGAGAATAGAATAATATGTCTATGCATACTTTATAAGGTGCAATCGAAGTATAAAATTAAAAAAAAAATCTTTTTATTGGTCACCCTACAGTATCCAGCTTGGCTCTGGGAGGTCTTGTAGTATACATAATCATATCGAAACATAATTAGAACAATCAAAGTCCTATAGAATTACGTAAAAATGATTTTTATCAACTTTTAAGGTTTCTCTTGCATGTGTTACCTACAAATGCTATAATAATGAAAGTTGTAATAAGCGTATAAGAATTTCGATGTAGCTCGATGAAATGTGTCGCTTAGTTGATCAGAGCGCTTGGACGACTTATAAGAGACGCGGATTCAAATTCTGCTACTTTCAAATTATTATATGTTTTCTAAAAATTATTTTTCTTTCCTAATTGTGGAATAACACTTAAAAATATAAAAAAATATGAGATGATACTGTTGAGTAGGCTTAGAATAATTTATCTAAAAATAAGTTTTAATATTAGGTAAAGTTTAAACAAAAATCTAACTATCGAGTTATTCAGATTTTGCTGAAACTTCACAAAAGTTTAAAACTTATTCTTATACATAAGTACATTTATGCCATACAGTATGTTTTAGTAAAATTTAAAAAGTTACGAGTTTATATACTATTCAAGCAATTTAATATTAAAAAATAAAATTAACCTTTTCCTAGTTACGCCTTAACAAGATTCTTATTGAAGAAAAATAAAATTAGTTATTCTACTTACACTGTCAACTAAACTTTGTATATTAAGAAGATAGATAATTTATAACTGTTCATTTAAAATTATGGAATAAAATAAAAGCTAAAAAACTTAAGAAACCAAAACTATTTTTGTTTGTTTCTATTTGATTAATAAATATAAAAGAATTTTGGTATCTTAAAATAACTTATTTCTTACTTTGTAAAGTATCACAAAGCAATTGAAACGTATCTTGTATATAATGTGTGATTAGAAATTGTTATACACGAACATTGTAAATAGATAAGAGCTAGCATATGTTGCAGAGCAAGATCAAATTTGTGTATAACTTATTATAATAAGATTTTTAGGCTTTTTTTAAATGAAAAAAAAAATATATTTTTTTTTGATTTAGAAAATGTAAAAAAAATACCTCATCTGTTGGATAGTTTCCAAAAAGTACGTTTTTAAGAAGTTTTTTAATCACCACATTTGACTGTATTAAAAATCAAGATTTTTTAATATATATATATATATATATATATATATATATATATATATATATATATATATATATATATATATATATATATATTAGCTATTTAGAGCTATAATTATTATTTTATCAAAGTTCTTAATATTTTTTTTGGTTAATAGTTGTGACTGTGTATAACAAAAATATTAGGAAGAGGTGAATTCTCCATAATAATTTGTAAATTTAAAAGTTCAAATAATTATATTTCAAAATATATTTCAATTCATTTTTATATATAGAAGAAAGTCATTCCTATAAAATATATGGGAATTAATATATAAAGGTATTTATAATTTATATTTAGCGTTTACTTTTATTGATTTGATTGAACCTGAGAAATACATCCTAGTAAGAGACATCAATTCAACTCATTTTCTAATTGAATATACAGGGTGGAAGCATCAGCGTTCCTTTTAGGGGAACAGTATTTAGGATAAAATATTTTAAACCCATACCTGAAAAAAAAATTAAAATAACTCAACAGTTTAGAGGTAGGTATTTTTTCATTTCACGATGTTTATACATACCTGTATTTCTTGTGACTTGTAAATACCAATAACGTAAACACATACTATTACAAGAATACTACTAAAGGTTAAACAACTTTGAACTTTGCCGCCAATACCTACGACTTGATTTCGCAATGAGGCGTATGCGGTAGTTTCTGTTTCATGTTTGCGTGCGTCTTTCTTGACAAACTTATTTTATAACGATAATTTTATTCTTTATTTTTTTTATTTTTGAGAAAAAAAATGTTTTTGGTTGTATTTTTTTATTTTTTGGCTTTTATAGGGTAGTTGAAACTGTGGTTTAATTTAAAGTGGTGTCGACAAAAATACTCTGTATATACATACTTCAGAAGGTTTATATCCGAGAGCCCACTTCGCCCACGCCACCCACGCTTTGCTACACCTTGCAGTTTAATATATGTAACTGCAAGTTATTAAACTATATTTAGTAATCGTATATAACAAAACGTGATCAAACAGTAAATAGAAACGGTCAGTCACGATATTTATGTCATTTAACTGTAGCTTATCTTTTCTATGTCGTGTTATTAGAGTATACCGTGGATTAAATAACAAAATTAAAAATCCATTTTTTTTGCTTCACACTGTATACTGCATGGAGCAGGGTAGACAAAGGCAGCCTAGTGCTAAGACACTCCGCTCCCCACTTACCGTCTAATTCTGGAGGCTCTGCGTCTAGAGTAGAGGACGTGAGCGAAGGAATGAAAATATTAAATATTTCATTTTCTTCGAGCAGGGTAGACAAAGGGAGCCTAGTGCTAAGACACTCCGCTCCCCACTTACCGCCCAATTCTGGAGGCTCTGCGTCTAGAGTAGAGGACGTGAGCGAAGGAATGAAAATATTAAATATTTCCTTTTCTTCAGTGGAAATTGAACCCACATCCTGTCTCGTTTACAGTCACACGCTTGTACCCCTGCGTCGCGAAAGGCCTCAAACTTCTGCATATATCTAAGAATCTGCATCAATTTTTTGCACAAAAATTGGAGTTTACTTTCTTTGCTCAAATTTTTCTATTTAATTTGCATTTCATATTGTGCAAAAACGAATCAAATCATCAAATCAAAACTGCATTTAATTATTTTTGAATGACTAATATTCTATAAATACTCTTAGTTTTATTCATCAAAAATCTCTGTAAACTTATTACAATCTAATTTCAATTTAAAAAATAAGATTATTTAAAAAGAAATGTAAAATGTCATTTTACAAACAAGGATAAATCTACTTTATCTGAAAGATAATATATTTGCTTGCATTACGAGAGCGTTATCAAGCGTTGCCTTTACAAACCCGTATAAGATTCTACTGCGGTAACCGTGTTTATAAAATAAATAAATCAACAACTCGCATAGCATAGAGCAGGGTACAGAGCTACAGAGCACTAAGCCTAGTGTTAAGACACTCCGTTTTCGACTTTCCGCCGATTTTTTCGAGGCATTGCGTATTGATTGGGGGAACTCTACGCCCGGCTTTTGCTTTGGTGCTTGCTAGAGCGAGGAAATGAAAATACTACTCAAAAATAATGAATTCCCCGACGTAGGCATCGAACTCACAACCGCTGCGTTACACTCACACCCTCGTGCCCCGGCGCCACGACTGCCTCCGTGTTTATAACAAACCAAAACAACTTCATAGTTTTACTGCAACACTGCCATAGCAGCGAAGCTTTTCGTATAACGAAATAGATGAATTAGCGATAAGATAAGTAGGATTTGATATTACAGATCGGTATTGATTAATTACAAGGATATAAGGGGTTTATAGTTTGTGTGCGCGAGGTCATTTTTCCAGTGAGTTGCGCGTGCGCAGTTGTGTGTGTGAAGCGGCAACATGCGGTCGCTCTGCTTGATCGCGTACGCCATTTTGCTTACAGGTGTGTGTTTTTTTTAATTATATAGTGTAAGTGAGTGTTTCATTACAGAAAGTTTTATAATATATTTTTGTAAAATAATAATAATAGAAGATTTACTAAGAAAAGGTGTTTCCAGCGTCTTTTAAGTGCTGTTAAATGTTCTATATAAATCTTTATAGCTAGATCGTTGTTTACATTCGTCTTAAGGTTAAGGTTTTAGCCTTCAAGTTTTGTAATCTGTTGCAATATTGTTTTCTTTTTGGTTGGTAAAAGCCTTTTCTCTTTCCACCGGTAAAACGAGTTCGTGTGTAGAATAATTATCGTTGATGTTCGGTGCCCTTGAATCCATGCTAGTGGATAATTATGTATTTTTTTTCATTTGCAGTCATTTTTGTAGTAAAAATGAAGATATATTTTACTAAATATTATAAGGAAAAAGAAGTTTAGTTATTATTTATTATATACATATATAATATGCCTAATTAGAGGCAAGTCGTGATGCAAGGGCATAAGTGTGACTGTAAAATCAACTGGTTGTGGGTTCGATCCCCACTCGAGGAAATGAAATACATATTTATTTACATTTATATTTTCATTTCTTCGTTCTGGTGTCGAGGCAAAGTGCGACGTTGAGTTCTGCCACTCAACACGCAATACCTACAGAAGTTGGCGGCAAGTGGGGAACGGAGTGTCTTAACACTAGGTTCCCTCTGCCTACCCTGCTGTGTGCGGGATACAGCGTGAAGCTGAGTTTTATTTATTTTTTTAATTCTATTATGGATGATTAACTATCTATAATAAAGATATCACTAAAATATTTCAGTAACTATACTACCAAACTAACTTTGTTATATTTCCTTACAATAAAATCATAATTTGTTTTGTCTTTGATTTTAGCATTTAATATGATGCATCTATAAATATATAAAAATTCAAAACAGTATGAGATTTTTATCTCATCCCACTTAAGACATCAAGATATCGTACCAGGACATGTAAGATGTCTTCATAGAGATAACTACCTAATAAAATCTAAAGAGTTTTAAGAATTGACTCATTCTGATTGTGGCTGGACGGCGGAACCCAACGCCACCCTTCGTCTTATCAGACCGAGGAAAATGAAAATTACATATATAAATTCCACTGAGCGGTAATCGAACCCCCTTTATTGTGTTTATCTTAAGCACGGCGCCACGATATTCCTAATAACTAACTATAACTTCTTACTAAGTAAGGAACAAAGCGATGAAAACTCTATTATACATTTATCTTTGACGTCATGTTAACGCATTTGATAATTGATTGATTTATATAATGTGATGGTGATGATTGTAGCTTCGATTCCCGCCTAGCAAAATGCTTATATTTGTTAAATATTTATTCTAAGACTTACCTTCGGTTTAAAACGCAAAAAAATAACGATACGATTTATATGATTCGTCATTATATATTATTTTACTCTATATAACAGTATTTTTATAACATAGAATAAAAAAATCAGCTTCACGCTGTATCCCGCCCACATCAGGGTACGCAGAGAGCACCTACTGCTAAGACACGAATTTTTGGGCCATAACGTATTAATTGGCGTAACTCAACGCCTCGCCAGGATTGAACCCACAACCGTCACGTTTACAGTCACACTTACAAAATATGATGTTTATTAATGGCAACACAAAAGAATGCATTGCGAAAGACACATTCCTAAACAACAACTTGAAATTATTACAAAAATGTGTCAATAAATTGTTCTTGATCGTTACTGCACTATTAAATACGTTTAATATTTATACTATAATTAAAAGAAATAAATAAATCACCTTCACGCTGTATTCCATACACAGCAGGGTAGGCAGAGGGAACCTAGTGTTAAGACACTCCGTTCCCCACTTTCTGCCGAATCCTGGAGGCATTGCGTGTTGAGTGGCAGAACTCAACGCCGCTTTTGCCGACACCAGAGCGAAGAAATGGAAATATAAATTTAAGTAACTATTTTATCTTTTCGAGTGGAAATCGAACCCACAACCAGTCGGTTTTACAGTCACACTTTGTGCCTAGAATATACCGGCCTCAATATACTATAATTAATGTGAATAAGTGACATTACTTTATTGCAGTTCTGTTACAATATGTTTGATTGAATGCGATGGTTGTAGAGTCGAATCCCATTCGAAGGAAAAATTTGTTTACCTTCTAATTTCTCTCTATTTTCAGTACTTTACTGGTTATCTTTACTCCTATTAAACCAAAATTTGCTAGTGGCGTAATATATATTCATATATTACCTTTTTGTAAAAATAAACTAACTAAATAACAATTTTTATCATTTTTATATTATAATTACAACTTTAATATTTAGCATCATAATTATAAACTAAATAACTATAACTTATGTTTTCAGGTGTTGCATATGGACAGTCCTTGCCTACAGTAGTCACTTTAGATATAGGAGATATACTAGAAACTGGGATATATACATTTCCAAATGTCGTAACAAAATGTTACCTGGAAGGACCAGGAGGTCGCAGAGTCGAATTTAAGCCCGATGATAATTCTGATGATAAATTCATAAAAGTGCCTGATACAGATGTTATACAATGCAGGGCTAACGTTACTAACGTCGACGAGAGTGATACAGGGTTGTGGACATTGACCGCCGAGTACGAGTCAGGATCTATTCGATCGCAGTCGTACAGTCTCACGGTAAATCCTCCACAAGGTTAGATTTAGAAACAACATTTTTTTTATGAATAACTTTAAGAATAAAAAAGGAATTTCAATTGTATATAAGATTGATTTATTTTTTTATTAGCTTCACGCTGTATCCCGCACACAGCAGGGTAGGGAACGGGAAAGGAGAGGGAACCTAGTGTTAAGACACTCCGTTCCCCCCTTTCTGCCGAATTTTGGAGGCATTGCGTGTTGAGTGGCAGAACCCAATGCCGCGCTTAATCTCGACACCAGAGCGAAGAAATGGAAATATAAATTTAAGTAAATATTTCATCTCCTCGAGTGGGGATCGAACCCACAACCAGTCGGTTTTGCAGTCACACCTCGTGCCACTGCGCCACGACCGGCCTCAATTGATATAAGATTGATGTCATACAAATTAAATTCTAAGATTTAAAAACTCTGCTTGGTTAAACTATAAAAGTAATAGCGACTCACACGTGGCTGTGCCCGCTTAAAATTTATAAAATTTTGAGGATTAAAAGTCTAATATGTAGTTAAGGCGGTATGCCTACTTACTAACTTGAAAGGGTGGCTTTCAGAGGTAGCGCCAATTTAAGGTACATACTCACCCACGTTAAAGTAGAAATGGTCTTATTTAAATATGTTGTTAAAAACAATATAAAGAATGCATATTTATTGTCACCAGACCCTTTACGTGAGTGAGTACGCATACTGTCTTAACTATGTATTAGTAATAGTCTAATAGTCCTCAAAATTTCAGCTTTGCTAAAATGACGTAGGTCTGGCGGCCCTAGGATCTTGGGCTATTAGTGTTAAATAATAAAATCAAAGATATATATAAAAGAACGACATCGATTGATGTTGACATAGCTATAATTATAATATAGTAATTTAATATAATAAAAATACTTAATGGAATTAAATAAACCAGATTATAGTTAAAGTGAAGTGAGGAATGTCATGGCTCTTAGATATAAATGAGCTTATCATAATTAATAATAACGCCAGTAGTCAGAATAAAATAGAAAATATATCAATATATAAATGAATACCTACTAGTGAAGAAGCTGACAGTGAACAAGTTTTATTACTCATAAAAGGTTTTATTGTATATTTATTACTGTAGAGTTACAAAAAATGTGTATAATAAGTAATAAATGTACGATTTGAAATCGTATTTTATCTATTAGTTGCTTAGTTTTTAAATTAGCCTATAGTTAATGCATATTATATTAGTGCGATTGGATATGAATTTAATCTGCGATATACTAATTTAATCTATCATTAGATCGTTACTTTCTTATTTATTTAGGAAACGTATAAAAATTTGAACGTAGCGGGACTCGAACACGCGCCTCCTTGAAACCGACCAGGCGCTCTAACCACTAAGCCATACGTGACAAGTCCGGCTATGTTCAAATATTTATACGTTTTCTAAATAAGTAATTTTCTTTCCTAAGTGTGGAATAACACTTTAAAAAAGTTAAAAAAACATTACTTTCTTTTCAGGAGTCTCTACTGAAGCTACGCCTCAAGCAGTTGGAATATCGTATGCAGACGAACAAAATTTTAATTCCAATATTGGAAATAGACATATACTTACGATTGGAGATAAAATATTTTATAGAAACGAAAATTGTAGTATAATAAAACCTTCCGGAGAACAAGTTGAATTGGATAAACTTAATATATCAAATATTGAAATAATAGAAAGCTCTGAGATCTGTTCTATAGCAATTACTGTTCAATCTGATGAAGACATAGGAAATTGGACTTTAGTATCTGATGGTCATAAATTCTCAGAAAAACATCAAATAAGATTGAAGTTTTCAATCCATGTAGAAGGTATTACCAGATTGTGAATATATTAAGCCCAATGATTTGAGCGTACGCGTATCTGGTCACGTCTAATGATAACATCTACTTAAATGATAAACACATTATTAAAATGTCAATTTATTATTATAAATTTATTATGTTTTGATAAGATATATATGGAGTGTTCTCTAATGTTACAGAAATTGTAAATGCTTCAGCCAGCGCAGTGATTGTAGAAGAAGGAAATGATTTATATGTACGTTTAAAAAATGCTGTAGTTGCATTTGATACTTGCCGACTTTTGTCTCCTAATGGTAATGAATATGCAAAAGACGAACGATATGTAGAGAGATGTGGTTTCATTGTGAGAAGAATTCAAGGAAACGATGGTGGCAATTGGACCATTGAGTATGGAAATGGAATTATATACAGAGCTCCAATTCTTGTGACTGTTACTGGTAAGTATTTTAAATGGAATTATTAAAAATGTATAAAAGTTAAAAATAATTCTAATTCACTAACATATTGTTAATAATGTACATTTTGATACTCTTCTGGGGGCAGTTGTGGCGCAGCGGCACAAAGTGGACTGTCAAAACCGACTGGTTGTGGGTTCGATCCCCACTCGAGGAGATGAAATATTTACTTAAATTTATATTTTCATTTCTTCGCTCTGGTGTCGAGGTAAACCGCGGCGTTGAGTTCTGCCACTCAACACGCAATGCCTCCAGAATTGGGCTGAAAGTGGGGAAAAAAGTGTCTTAACACTAGCTTCCATCTGGCTACCTGCTGTGTGCGGTATACAGCGTGAAGCTGATTTTTTTTTATATTCTTCTCTTCTTTGCTTTCTCTTCTTTCCGATAATTTGGTTCTCTATATGGACTTCTTGAGATAGGCAGAAAGTAATTTATTGCTTTTATAAAATTTATTCATTATTTCTTAATAGTTTCGTTTTATGTAGTAGTGTAATATTTTTGAGTACTGAATTCCTTTGAAAACGTCATATTTAACAGATTTATGTTATTATTAGTAAATTATTTAATTTACATTAAAGTCTTATTTCTCTTTATTTTTTTAATTATTTTCTTATTTTTTCCCAAGCTGCCAGACCTGATGAATCGCCAAATGTGATCTGGATTCGAGACAGGCCTGTAGCTGAAGTTATCGGTGCAGAAGATGCCGTTTACTGTAGAGCTGTTGGGCCTGATGGCGTAGTTTACTATGATGGATTTGGCAGGTGTCTAATTTTTATAGACCGGGCGTCATCAAAGCACGAGGGAGCTTGGAGCATGAGTGTCGGCTTGCCGGGTCGAGTTCTAACTGTAAATTCTTCATTCAATGTCACATTGGTCGAAGCTGGTAAGCAAGTTCATCTTCATACATTAAGAGATTGTTAATATTAAAAATTTACATAATTAATTTTTTTAGGGTTCCATACTTTTTAAGGAAAACAGGAACCCTAATAAGATCATTCTGTTGTCTGTCTGTCTGTTAAGACCTTCCATCTCAAGAACGCTTGGAGATATGGAGTTAAAATTCAAATCATATACTCAGATCGACGGCCTCATGATTTTTGATAATGAAAAAATCATTTTTCTATATTTACTAAGCAACAAGATATGGCCGTTAATAATATGGATATGGACTTAAAATTAATAGGGTATTTCTGGTTGACCTAAGATTATAAAATTTGGCACCTAGCAATCTACTCGTATATGTAGTACTAGTTCATGAAAATATCTGAAAACTATACATTTGTGGCTAAATCTTAAAAAGTAATGGATATTACTTTTTGGGATTTTTAAAAAGTAATGGATATTACTTTTTAGGATTTAACCACAAAAGGGGGACAAAATTTGATATTAAAGTCGCTAGTTCAAAAGAAAGGACTCTGGCTATGCTAAGCCTGAATTTCAGGAAAAGCCCGAGACGTGGACGAGTCTAACTCGCGCTTGTCCGGTTTTTTTATTCTTCTAACTTATATATTAAATAATTTGTCTGTTTAATTTTTATCACAGATACCTTTAATTTTTGTTTCCCTAATAATATTTAACGTCATTATTTTTTTTTTAACAGATGTAAAACCAGTTGTTAGTACAAAGGTTGAAACAAATAAACCTACAGTTTCATTGACTTGTTCAGTATCTAGTCCACAAGTTATTAGTTCATGTAAATTCCGTCACCCATCCGGTCGTATTTTGATCGCAAATGAGGGAGTTGGTGAAGACAGATTCTCCTACCATGGCGCTTCAGTTGGGTAAGAAAAAAAACTTTATTCATTTAATCAAAAAAGATACAATTTATCATCATCATTATCATCATCATATCATCATAATTATAGGGTTGTGTTTTATGTGTTATATACATAAAAATCTTTATAATATATACTTTCTACGTATGTATGTCCGTTTACATGGTGATATTAGGTATTATGAAATATATGATTCAGAATAATAAAAAAAAGATGTAGGTATTAAGTATTAAAAAGATTAAAATCAATGGCATTAGGTTATCTTGGTCGTCATATTTCGTCATATTCGGTCGTATTACTTTTATACTGTTTTCCATACGTATATAAGTAAAACATGGTTTATTGTACTTTTTTATTATTACATTTGTATATTTTTAGCTTTTAATTTCTACTTAAATTGTATTTATAGCGACTTGAAACCTATCAAATCAATGTCTTCTACATTTTTCTTTTTAATTTTGAAAAGAAAATACCGAACACAGGTTGTGTTCGGTATCTTTTAATTAAACAAAGAGGTCGATTTACAATTTTTTTATAATAAATTATTGCGAATATCAAAACTATAAATATAAAGTCACTACAATCGTATGCCATTTTAATTTAAGTTTATTATTATAATGATTCTGTTTTGATCCTTTAAATGTAATAATTTAAGAGACTTTTTTAGTTCCGTACTTTTTGGAGCGTGTTTTAATAGTCCGGTTTTAGTTTTTAAACTTTCTTTTTATTATAATATTTAACTTATTTTGGAGTTATCTGAATTTTTTTAGTACTTTTCTTTAAGTCTCCTAGACGGCGTTGTAGTCAATTTATCGTGACGTCATATAGCCTATAACCAGCGGTCAATTAAAAGACTTCTAACGATGATACCTCATTTGTTTAATTAAGATAACTAATTTAGAAGTTATCAGGGAACAGATGAACATACATACCCACATACATACCCACATACATACATGCAAATCAAAATCATAATCCTCTTTTTTGCTTCAGTCGGGTAAAAATATAAGGCAATACGGCAGATATTTTATTAGGTAAGGACTTGAAATATTTCATGACTAATTTAATGTTTTTTTATACGTCGTTTATCTAAAAGCCTTTAAACAGCTGTCTGCGGCAGTTCTTAAAATAGCTGAGAACTGACTAATCGTGATAAGAAAAAGCATACAAACTAAATATGTATGAAATGAATGTATCACGTGACGTAGGTACATAACCTGTAGTAACCTGATATTTGTATTTACTAATTAGATAACAGCCATAAAGATAGGTTTATTATTAACAAAATTACAGTGATCTGCATATTATCTTAATATTAAATTGCTGCGAATCTTTCTTTTCATATAACGCTTTTGTTTTCTTTTTTTACCTTTTTTTTATAGCTTCAGCGGATTGCGCAGAGGGAACCTGGGAGAGAGATAGGAAGTGAAAATATTAAATATTTTATTTCCCCAACTGAAAATTTAACCCTAAACCTGTCAAGTACAGCCACACGTTTGTGCACCTGTACCTCGGTCCACGACTGGCCTCAACTTTTGTTATTAATTATTATTATTTATACTATAATAGAGTTATTTTATTATGCTTTTTATCGTCATATAATCTCTTGTCGCGACTTACAGCATTTAAACAATGATTCTTCATTTTGTTCATCCGGTTCATTAAAGCGAAGGATCATATATTTTAAATATCATTACTTCGAATAAGATACGATCATATTTGTATCATAAGCAATCTATGTTACACACACGTAAAAAGTGTGTAACTTCGTTTCACACGACGTTTAGCTCCGCCACTTACCATGCGACGTCTCAACGTCTCAAATTTGGCCAGAAAGATGATATTTAAGTGCCTTGACTTATTAGATTATCTATGCGTAGCCTGTTGCATGTAAAAAAAAACAGAATTGATAAGAATTCTAGTTCTTATATCGCGTCTCTCTCTCGTATCTTCAAATGCTTATTATGAAAAAAAAAAGGTTAAGTTTAAGAATTTCAAAGCTAAAATAGAAACTCAAATTGCAAATAATTTATTTACAGTTACCAATCCGACGTTCACCCTCACGACTGCGGTCTTCTGATTACTGACCCTGAAGTAGAAGACTTGGGGCTTTGGCGCTGTGCTATGGAGTCTGAAGACGATGTGTTCTATGGTTTCCTTAAAGTTTTATGCCCTTGGGCTATGAGAGATCCTGAAGTAGCTGCGGCTGTTGTTACAGGTAGGATGGATGAGAATATAGAATTTATTGTCTGAGACAGTCAATATACATACATGTATGTATGTATGATAGCATACTCAAAACTGCCCCAACTCGGAGTACGTTTGATTTAAAAAAAATCCCTTAACACTATTTTCCCCCTGTTTCCCCTGCTATATGTGAAATGCAGCTTGAAGCTGAAAAAAAAAACGTTTTCCCAATTAGGTTAGGTAAAATGTGGTGTAACATGTGGATTACAATATAGTAATATAATATATAGTTCTCAAGTCCTTTATTGAGGCCAGTCGTGGCGCAGCGGCACAAGGTGTGACTGTAAAACCGACCGACAGTTGTGGGTTCGATCCCCACTCGAGGAGATGAAATATTTACTTAAATTTATATTTCCATTTCTTCGCTCTGGTGTCGAGGTTAAGCGCGGCGTTGAGTTCTGCCACTCAACACGCAATGCCTCCAGAATTCGGCAGGAAGTGAGGAACAGAGTGTCTTAACACTAGGTTCCCTCTGCCTACCCTGCTGTGTGCGGAATACAGCGTGAAGCTGTATTATTGTATTATTAAGTCCTTTTTTCTGTGATTCCAGAACCTACCCTAAGTGCATCTAGAGATGCCATCTCCAGTATTGCTGGGGACAGTGTCTCGATGTCATGTTCCGTGCAGGCGCCCATCAGTTACTGTTACTTTAGGGCACGGAACGGCACCGTATTTAATGTTGGACCAGGTAATTTTTTTATATAATTTTTTTCGGTACCCTAAGAATTTAGAGATCCATATCTCAAATGGAAAAAAGATTGTTGGTTGTCCGTCTGTCAACGCCATTTATCTTGGGATCGTGTGGTTATCAATCTGAAATAATTATCAAATATTCAGGACTTCGGCCCCTTTAGCATAGAAAGAAAAATCAAAAGATGCGAGCATTTATGCACGATTTTTGCTACATTTTGTAGTATTAAATTAGCCGCGTTCTAATTACGAAAATGTGGCACAAAGTAATAACTTACATTACAAAAAAATAAGTGAAATTTTAAAAATATTTCAAAGAAAATGTACAAACATAATTACAAACTTGAAATTTATAATTAATTGCATACAAAATGAGTGCCTACGCCAGCATAACTTAAGTTTGTCAACTTCCATAAGTTGAGCATCCAGTTGACCTACAATCTTAAAATTGGCACGAAACCCTTTACTGGCCTCAGAGTCCGAATTGCCCCTGAATAATAATTATAAAATATTTAAAAAGATATTTGTTGGTTATACTGTTAATAACAATACTGTCTTATATTACCAAGAATAATGTGAATAGATTGATGTTCAAATTCCACTGTCTTAAAGTATTAAGACACTGGAATACAGAGGGAACCTAGTAAGGTTCCCTCTGTCTACCTCGCTATAGGTAAGTAGATATAAATTGAAAACAACAAAATCCTTAACATCGAGTTCTTTCTAAGTTTTGTGTTGTAAACATAATATATATGTACCATAATATATATCTAATTTTTCAGGCAACTCCCACGACCAAGCAACTTATCTTGGCTCTGGCTTGGATGCTGGCGAGTGCGGCATCAGGTTCCCCAGTCTCGCAACCGCTGACTCCGGCCTATGGAGCTGCCACGTTGGCTTCGTGGATCAAAAGGAACCTGAACAACGTTCATCGTTTAACGTCACTATCGTTGGTAAGAATTGTTTTGTTTGTATCTATGTTTAAAACAATATGTGACAATGGGACAAAAAATCATAAGTATTATTACTGAAATATTACATCTAAATTTCAATAGCCTCGACGAATGACAGAAATTAAATTATAGATTTAGTTTTTTTTATTTCTTCAATTTAGTTTTTGTAGACGTAAAAAAGTAATTTCAAACGTAAACATAAAAAAGTTTAAAAAAATACTCAACCAGATAAGGAAGAATAATATTTACAGTTTGCTTAATTATATAAATTTCTGTATTTGCTGCTTTTTTACATTTTATTTCAAATATTTTCAGACCCAATGGTAGCTGAGCAGCGCATGGAGCGCTCGCAACTTATTGTGGAAGCTCAAGTTTATGACAACAGACAACTTGACTACTGTAGATTTGTTCGCATCGACGGCTTAGGTAAATTTATTTATAAAATATCTTTTCTATAAACTTTATATAAAAGAGACATCATTTTCAAAAAAATAAGAATTGCTTCATGTTATATATTTCGACATCCTAGCGATTGTGCTTAGCCATCTATGGCGAGTTAAAAATGCCTAACTAAAGATATCGGTACTTAAAAGTGAAACCCCAATAAATTAGATTTTTTTAACCAAATTTTTACGTATTTTTTTTCAGGTTTTACAACAGAAAATATACCAAATAATTACATAAATCTATCCCAAATATCGCAAGGCAAGTGTGGTATTGCCATCAATAATCCTACTATTCTTGAATATCATCCGTGGACAGTAGTAGCCAAGATACGAGGACAAGATGAAGAAATATCTAGAGTCACGCCCGTTTTGCTTGAGGGTCCTCGACTACCACCTGTTGTTTGTAAGTATATAATAATATTTACCCAATGCTATAAAATCAAAGTATTATTCTAATTAGACTAAAATACTGCCTGAGAGGTGGTGGGTGGTGGAGGGGTCAATAGATTGTAGTGTAGCAGGGAAGGCAGAGAAAATCTATGCTTAAGACAATCCGTTCTTTGCTGCCTTCCAAATTCAAAACATTAGGCTTGGAATATATATCGACTTCAAAATAATAAAAGTATATCTAGTATAATATATAGCTAAATTAATATTATAAATGTTATTTATTTCTAAAAACCTTTCGAAATTATATAATAGTTAAATAAGTAGTGCCTCCGGAATTTATCGGAAAGTGGGGAACGGAGTGTCTTAGCACTAAGTTCCCTCTATCTACCCTGCTCTACGCGAGATACAGCGTGAAGCTCACTTTTAATTCAATAGTTAATTATAACAGAAAAAAATAAATATATTACGAAAACAATATTTTTTCCAGATTACCGTATGCCAACCACTTGGATAGTATTTATGATAATGGGTCTTACTCTACTTTCAATATCAGCTCTTCTAAGCACTAAAAATAACAGGCAATGGACCTACGACAGAGCGAACGCCATTAGACACAGCTTCATGAGAAAGAATATTCATCAAAACGCTGAGAAGAATACCGCCATGGCTGCTTAAAAATTTAATATAGCATTTAATATAATCAAAGCTAAATTATACACCATTTATTTTTTTATTTAAAAATATTTTATTTCGCTCATGACCATGCACGTAGGAAAAGGGGGGACCAAGTCGGCCATGCCCACCCCAGAATAGTCTTTTGCCTACCCCAGAAATTTTACTAATATTTTTTTTTTCTGAAAAAAATAAACAAAACACGTTATCACGGATATTTCTTTGCCCTATAAAATATTTTTAATGCCCATGCTCAAGACGGCTTTGGCTAAAATGGTGATATGGTTTCAATTTTAAGCCCAGGTTTTGGTTGCAACTTCTGGTTGCATGGTACTTATAGTGATTTCCTCCATATTGCGGCGTTGTAGTTAAATAATTGTATGAAAATGTATTATAACTTTTAATATAAATGTTTTTTTTTTTGTTATATTTATTTCATCTATATGATTGGTATGGGTTTGTTAAAATTTTAATAAATATATTTGTTAAAATTTTTGTTTCTTTTTTACTTTAACTGTAGAGACGTATGTATAGAATCATAATAAAGCTTAAGCTTAAAAAAATACTGCAGCAGTTTTGCATGAAATGATTTATTTAAAAAAAAAAACTTAAAGAAATGTTAATTAAATAACTACCAGGTAGATTGTAAATACATATATTAAGGTAATAGAAATTACAACTGCCTATTTTTTCAACTGCTTTATAAAATAGCGTAGGCAGGGTAGGCAGAGACTATGCCTATAGTGTTAAAACACTCCGCTCCCCACGCGGAACTCAACGCCATACTTCGTCTTGACACCAGAGCCAAGATATAAAAACAAAACATTTCCTTAAATGGGAATCAAACTACAGTACACGTCACGCTTGTGTAAGCTGTGGACTAGCCTCTATCTCTATATGTATTTTTATCTTTATTAGATAAAAAAGAATATGAAAAACAATCAACATAATTTTTGCAGAACTATATTGAGGTCGATAATTTCGATAATGTTAATTTAAGATAAACAAAGATAACGAAGTGATATGCTTTCAGTATATTTTGAAATTCCGTTATACACATTTACAATGAAGTTGTTCTTTAGATATTTTGTGATTTGTGCTTTTTCGAGTTCCGTAAGCGGTACGTATTACTAAAGTATAATAAAATAAATCGATATATACATAATTTTGTAATAAAACTCAATTTTTTAAAGGTGAAAATCTTAGTAAAAAAATAAAATTAGCTTCACGCTGTATCCCGCACACAGCAGGATAGGCAGAGGGAACCTAGTGTTAAGACACTCCGTTCCCCACTTTCTGCCGGATTCTGGAGGCATTGCGTGTTGAGTGGCAGAACTCAACGCCGCGCTTAACCTCGACACCAGAGCGAAGAAATGGAAATATAAATTTAAGTAAATATCTTAGTAATTATGTTTTATTATCTACATTGTAAATATGAATAAATGAGATAACAAAACACACTATGAATTTAACAATCTAGTGAATCTGATTTACTACTTATTATTTATAGGGCTGGAATCATAGGTAATACATATACTAAAACCGTACCGAAACTTGCACGCAGTGCTTCAAGTCCAATACACGTTCATAAACAACTTTGCACAAGCTTGCACAAGTTGATAATAAAAATTTTGAAGTTTTTGAAGAACTTGTGTAAAAAATTTTTACAAAAACTTATGTAAACAATTATTTTCTAACACACGTTACAGTATACTTGTGCAAGGAAACTGTGTATAGCATCCATTAAATATCTATATTGAAGAATAACAGAAATCTGATTCAATAAAAATGTTTTGTATTTCATATTATATTATATTTCCTTTTTTAGCTGTTCTATCAGATCAGTCTTCCAATTTCATATGGACTAAAGATAAGCCAGTTGCTAAAACGCTTGGAACGGAAGATGCAATTTACTGCAGAATTACAGGCCCGGATAGTTTCGTGTATTATGAGAATTTTGGAAAATGTCGACTTTTTATAGATAGAGCATTATCAAAACATGAGGGCGTTTGGAACATCCAGGTCGGATTACCGGGCAGAGTCGTTACTGACGATTCCACATTTAACGTTAAAGTAGTTAAAGCTGGTAAGTAATATCATATCTTCAAGCGTAACTTCTTGTATGTTTTGAGATTTAAATTTCCGACCTAGAAAAGTTTAAAGGTCTAGCAAATGTGCAGAAATTAATATAAAATTTGATAAACTCATAAATTACGAGTAACTTGAATTTAAATTTATTCATAAAAAATTGTATATAGCAACATCGTAATGGCTACATAGTATATAGGCAACATTTAAATTAGTTGTCATTGTCAATCGTTCAAAACAAAGTTTTGTTTTGTTATATTTCGAAATGCGACAAATAAAGAACTACTACTACTATTCTAGTCTTTTAGTGAGATTTTAAACAAAGGTTGGAACTTTCCTCTGGCGTCAAAATAAAGTACAATTACGAAATTCAACATTTTATTTTGGACTTTTTTATTTCTCTTAAAGTTTTTCTCGACAACATAAAGTTCAATCTACAATAAAAATCGTATATTAAAATTAATTTCTAAATCGTTTTTATTAATCGATTATAAAATTCTAAATTCTTTTAATAAATTTATCAATTACTTTTTATTATTTCAGAACCAAAACCGATAGTCAAAACACAAGTTATAGTAAATAAACCAACAGTTTCTTTATCATGTTCTGTATCAAGTCCGTCTGCTGTTTCTATCACTTCATGTGCATTCCGTCATACATCTGGTCGGATTTTGTTAGCTAATGAGGGAGTTGAAGAAGACCGATTTAGTTTCTATAATGGTGACAGGTATAAGAATTTTTTTTAAATCAAAATTAGATTTCTTCACTGTGTTGCTCTATTTTATGTAACACAAGGTTTCCTGTGCCTAACCTTGTTTAATGCAGGGATTCTGTGTATGTAGAAACATAATATTTTTATTCTTTTTTTAACTGATAAAACTATGGATATTCAGTCAGTACTCTAAAAGGGTAGTGTAGGATAGAGTTGTAAAATAAATAAAAAATAACCCATAGAAAAGTTCGGATTAGTTCTCATTTATTTTACAACATTTTAAATATTTACTGCAAATCTTAGTGATGTCTAAATTAGCTTCTTTTAACCTAATATTTCATGTCTATAATTACATTTCTTGATGTTATATATAGTTATCTCATTCTATACAGCCATACAGTTACTATACAATATGTAGAGATTCTGCCCTGCTATGTAAGCAAAAATGTGAAGCTACAAAAAAAAGCACACAACTTCAAATATTTATTATTTTTACCTTTTTCAGTAACAATTCTGATGATAACGCACACCAATGTGGTCTCTTGATTACTAATCCCTTAGTACAAGACTTAGGGCTTTGGCGTTGCGCTATAGATACTGAAGGAGATGTTTATTATGGTTTCTTGAAAGTTTATTATCCTGGAGTCACGAGAGACCCCGAGGAAGCCGCTGCAATTATTACAGGTATGTAATTTTTTTTGTCTATGTGTTGTAATTAAAAAAAAGTAAAAACCAAACAAGACTTAAAACATATTTAAAAATTGAAGATTGTGAAAACTTGAAATGGCAGTATATTTTCTTAAATCTACAAAAGACTACATATTTTATTGAATCATGGCTTATTCTTAATTATGCCACCTCTCAACAAAAAAAAAACTAGATCAAAATTGGTTAATCTGTTTGACAGCTATAATGCCATAAACAGATATACAAATTCTGGTCTATAGACAGGCAGGTACACATACATCAAACTTATAACAGCTGATCATTGATTGTTAAAAACTTTTCTATTTCAAACTGCAATTTCAAGAGATTTTTTTAAATATGTGAATATTATAAAACGTCGGAGATTTATAATGCATCATCTTAAAAAGTATTTTCACAAGCTTAGCAAAATAAGAAATAACAAAATGGCCATGATTGTCTCCACAATTATGTAGCACTAATAGAGTAGTATATTTAAAAACAGTAAACAAATACATTGAGAAATAAAATAAAATTTATAATTTGTTTTAATATTACATTTTCTTTTTATAATTACAGAACCAACTCTGAGAGCCTCCAGAGATACAATCACAGATGTTTCTGGAAACAGTATCTCTATGTCATGTTCGATATATTCTGCAATTCATTATTGTTACTTCCGAAGTCCAAATGGCACTGTTTTTAATATAAGACCAGGTACAGCATCTATATAGTTCTTTATATCTACTGTGGTGTAGTAAACCACTTATAAATGTATACTTGATGGTTTTGAGTTCCAATAAGGTTTTATTTATATTGTTTTTTCAATTCTTTGCTTTGTTGAAATAAAAAACAGCATTATATTATGCGATTCAATATGCAAACTGATTACTCCTAATAGTCATACTAATACTATAATAAATGTTAAAGTTTCTGAATATGGATGCTTGTTTGTTCTACTTTTACGCAAAAACTATAGAACAGATCTAGATGAAACTTTACAGTAATATATCTTCTACATCACAATAACACATAGGTAATTTATGTAAAGATTTTTGCATAATTTGGCTGTGACTATAACTTATAAGCAGGGGAAGCCCCGTCTGAGTGACTGACATATGTTATATTTATATTTAAGAGAAAGGCAGACATCAGAGTGTATTAACGCTCTTCACTCTGCCTATATTGCTGTCTGAGAAAAAGCACAAATCTACAAAAACCAATATATTACAGGGTAGATTTATTATATGTATATTACGTAGGTCGTCCTGGCGCAGTAGCACTGCGTGACAGTTTCGGGTTTGGTCCCCACTCGGGTAAATTAATTGCTTAATATTTTTATTTTCTCGCTCTGATAACAAGAAAAGGAGAAAATCTTGAAAATTGACATTAGGGAACAAAGTGTCTTAACACTAGGTCCGTCTGCCTTCCCTGTTATTTGCAGAGTACAGCTTGAAGCTAAAAAAAAGATATCAGTGCAATCTTTGATAGTAAAGTACCTACACTTTAATTAATTCAATATAAAGTAAATATTTGCATTCTTCAGTAAAGAAACTTTAGCCAATTTTTCAAAACTTTGACTTAGTGATTTAATTTTATTATATAGGGATTCCTCATAGTGAAGCAACTTATGTCGGAGTTGGTTTTGACGCTGGCGAGTGTGGTATTAGATTCCACACACTTGCGGCTACAGACTCTGGAAACTGGAGCTGCCACGTTGGCTTGATGGACCAAACTGCTTTGGAACAGCAAGCAGTCATTAATGTCACAATACATGGTAATATGTTGTTTGCTTTTATTTATATATATATAATATAGAATTATATAATATAGAGAATTTTTGATAATTTATATAGTTGCTTTTCACTAAGCACCTAATTATACTAGTCTGATGAAAGAAAGATGAATACTGTGGAGATGTGATCCCTTCGTAAGATATAGGTACAGAATCAGCTTAGCTGATCAAATCCGCAATAAAGAGATACACAGGTACTAGCGAGGATGTCACTGTGAGAATGAAGAAGAACATGCTCAGCTGTTTTGGGTACGTCGAACGAATGAGTGATGAAAGAATGGCAAAAAAGATTTATGATGGAAAAGTGAGCGCTAAGAGAGGTAGGGAGAGACCTCGGTTGACCTTCGAAAACAAAACATCAAAGATACTGGGAAAAGGTCATTTAAAAGGCATGAGGACCCCCTGAAGGATATGTACGAAGAGGTTGATGACAGTGGACGAGGCGAAAGATGTATGTAGAGACCGCAGCGTTTGGCGCTCCGTTCTCTCTGACTACCCCGCTGGGGATATAGCGTGGAGTTAAGTATTTACTTAGTAAGTAAGAACATGGCTAAGCCACGAGTGGATCGCAAATTTTTAATAAAGTAGCATCTGAGAGTTATTCTATTATATATTTTTTTATTATAGATCCAATGACAGTAAACCAGCGCATGGAGGGCTCACAGCTTATAATAGAAACACAAGTTTACAACAACCGACTGCTAGATTACTGCCGCTTTGTACGCATAGACGGTTTTGGTAAATTACATTTTAGATTTCTTTAACAAAATATATCTAAAATCTACATTTTTATACTGAAAATTTCAAAAACATGCGGGATACATTTATTAAATAAGATGTACAATCAAGGTCGTCGTGGCACAGCGATTAACACGACGATTGTGGGTTCGATTCCTACTAGAGGCAATAAATTAAATTCATTTCCTCGCTCTGGTAATAAGACAAAGCGCAGCGTTGAGTTCCGCTACTCAACACAATGATTAGAAAATTAAGCGATGTGTGGGGAATGCAGTGTCTTAACACTATATTTCCTCTGCCTACTCTGATACATGCCATATACAGCATGAAGTTAAAATTTTTTTTTTAATTGTACTGGATTTGTGAGATTCTACTATGTGATCTTTTTTTATATAAATATATAATTGGACTAAGTATTATTATTATGACAGTAAAATGCTAATTTCAGGATTTTCGATTGAAAATTTCCCAAATAATTATACAAATCTATCCTCGTTATCGCAAGGAAAATGTGGTATAGCTATGGACCGTCCATCTACTGTGGATCGTCAGCCGTGGACTATTGTAGCCAAAATCAAAGGACAAGATAAAGAAATATCTGTTGTTACTCAAACAGCCTGTGGTGGGCAGGGAATCATAAGTAAGAGCTGTTTACTATTTTAAGAAAAAAAGAAAACATTTTTAACATTTTTAAATTATTCCATACTCCAACCCGCTCCTATAGGTAACCTTCTAGTGTTATGTCCATGTTTAAACGTATAGTATATCCAATGTGTCGTGGCCACCCTGAAGTTATATTTTCTTAACTTTTGCGAAACTTTTAGATGTAATATACTATAAAAAATAAACAAAATCTTAAAATCTAGTCTGCGCGCTTTTTATACAGCTGACTTCAGGATAGCCACGACTCGTCTATCGTACTATATAACTTAGATCTTATATAGAATGATTTACAGGAAACGTTGGATCGAGTCCCACTATGATCAATTTATTTTAACTAACATTGATATTTAAATATATAGTGTATTTTCTAACCCACTTTTTACATCTTTTATTTTTACAGCTTTCCTACTGCCATCCGCATGGGTCATTGTAATGGTGTTGATTGTGACCATATTGTTATTGTCAGCCCTAATTGGACCAAAAAATAATAGAGAATGGGCTAGTAGAAGAGCCAGTGCAATTAGAAACAGCTTTAAAAGAAAGACAGCTGTCCAAAATAATGAAGAAACTACACAAAATAATGTTACTGCTAGCGCTGCATGAATATATAATTTAAAAAAAAGTACTTCTATAATTTTTTTTTTATTAGAACAAGCTATCCTATATTGGCGTTTTGTATTTAATTTTTTACTTACCTATATATGTATATGGGGATAATATTGTAATTTTCTTAACCTTTACAATGTGTTCTTTCTAGTTTTTATAAGTATTATAATTTCTTTTTATTTTATTAAGTTAAACTTGATGCTTGTAAATTATATATTAATAATATTGTAGTTGTTACTTATTAAATGTTTAAATTTATTTTTTAAAAGATAGTTTTATTCACCTGAACCATGTATAAATATCCTGATGTACCTTCTATTGTATTTATTATGAATTTTTAAATTAGCATAGATTTCAGTTAAAACAATTTGTTAGTTGTTTTAAGAGTTTTGAGAAAATGTTAAATTATTATTTAATCAAACAATCATGTAAAAAGTACCTAAAGTTATCATGTTTTTTGATGAACAATGTAAATCTTAAATTATTCCTCGAGTTGGAATCGAACCCGACGAGTCGTTGCGTTTAATGTCGCACCTTAGTGCCCCTGCACCACGACGGCCTCTAAAGAACGATAATCAAATATTTTAGTAGATATGTATGTCAAAAAAAAAATTAAATAACAATAATCCCAACAGATAAATGGCGGTATCTATACTGTAGGTGCATAGTAATTTAGATATTATTAATTTATTTTTGATAATTTTAGATAACAACGATAAATTGTCTTCAGTCACATTTGAAACACCCAAAGTTAAGTTTAAAATGACATTTTTAACTTTTATATCGATTATTTGTGCACTGTTAACCGCAACGAATGGTATGTATAAATTATAATTTTTAATTAAATGGAGGTCAGTCGTGGCGCAGGGGCTCAAACTGGTTGTGGGTTCGATTCCCACTCGAGGAAATGAAATATTTATTTAAAATTATATTTCTTTCTTCCATTTCTTTGCTCTGGTGTCGTAGAATTCCGCCACTCAATGTCTCCAAAATTCGGCGGTAAATGGGGAACGGAGTGTCTGAACTCTAGGTTAAGTTAAGAAAATGTAAAAATGTAATTAAACATTCCATGTCCTCGAATGGGGATCGAACCCACAACCAATCCAAGATTTTGCAGCCACACTATGTATCCCTGAGCCACGACTGGCCTCAAAAATTGTAATGAAAAATGTAAAAATTGTTACCTACGAAAGTATTTCCGGTTCTATATCGATTTTGTAAGTGGTAAACTATCTACATTTATTTCTAATTGAACCACATCTTGCACTTGTATTAGACTTATTGTCCTCGTACTTGTATTTATTTAAAAAAAATATTATCACATACGATTTTGCTCCATTACAAGTAAGTACCTACAACGGTTTCAATCGCGAACAAGGATATGTATGTAAATCCATATTAAAAGCAAAAAACAAATTGATTAAATATAATTTCATGAACAAAACACACGTCAATGGTCAACACCGAATTTCAAAATGAAATTCACAAAAAAATATAGCACATTTTTCGTGGATTCTTCTCCAAAATAGATAAACCCAATAAAAGAAACTAAAAGAAGTTAAATATGAACAGGGAACCCATCAAGAATTTCGGGCGGTGCTATCGCTGATATTCGCCAATATCCGTTTGCGACTTCCCTTTTGAGCAACCAGGGCGAGAGCGCCTTCAGCCAGCGATGTGGAGGCACTATCATCTCAAACACAGCCGTACTGTCCGCTGCTTCTTGCTTTGTTACTAATAACGTGTAAGTTTATCTTTATTCATTGATTAATTTAGTAATATCTCCTTTTTTTTTCAGCTTCACGTTGTAAACTCTCATATAAAAGAGTAGGCAGAAGGAACCTAGTATAGCACTTTCCGCCGAAATCTCGTTTTAGTTTTAGATGATGCAACTCAATGCCACCTTGTCACCAGAGCGAAGAGATTAAATTTTAAATATTTTATTTCTCGAGTGGGAATCGAACCCACCACCTGTTGCGTTAGGCCTCAAACCTACTGTACCTATTCTGTAATGGATGTAACCAGCATTGATATTATAAACATAAATAAATAAAATATGATCTTTAAAAATAAAGTCAGTCGTAACGCAGCGGCACAAAGTGTGACACCAAACGCAACTGGTTGTGGGTTCGATCACCACTCGAGGCAATATAATATTTATTTAAATTTATGTTTTCATTTCTTCGCATTGGTGTTGAGACAAAGCGCGGCGTTGAGTACCGCCACTCAACACGCAATGGTTGCAAAATTCGGTGGTTAGTGGGGAACGGAGTGTCTTAACACTAGGTTCCTTCTGCCTACCCTGCTGTGTGCGGAATATACGTGAAACTAGTTTATTTTTTTATTTATATCTAGAAATTTGCAGGATTCAATCAATATCAGTATGGCGAGCGAGAGTAGGATCCACAAGTTCCAACACCCGCGGGCTATTGCACCGCATCAGACACATTGTGGTCCACGAACAATACCAAGCAGCCAGCCGGGTCAATGACCTCGCAGTGCTCCGGGTCACCGTCGCCTTCGCCTATAGCGACGCCGTCCAAGCAGCTTACATAGCTGGTGGCAGCTACGTGTTGTCGGTCAACGACCCCGTGTGGGCTATCGGATGGGGTGCTACTTCGGTAAGACTTTGTAATTTGTAGTCTTCATAAAGGTTTTTACCATTTTCCGTGATGTCGTTCCCTTCCGTCCGGAATCCTGTAAGGATATCTATAAATAACAACTTAGGTTGTTATTTATAAAACATCTTACGTTACTTAAGTCTTGTAAAAAGACATTTTATTGTTAAGACAAAGTATTAGAAGCATCTTCACTACAGGGTCTAAAATGTCATTTATATATTTTTGTGCTTTCACCTTGGCTTCTTGTTGGCCAAAATGAAGTGGAACCTTCATATGAAACCTCCCATCATATTACACTAACCGCCGTCGTCCGATGAGTTCGTGAGATATCCTTGCTACTTTTGGCATATAAGTACCTTAATGCTTTGTCGATTAAACTTTTCTATCAACAGAAGATATTTTCTAGATTTTTGATATAGAGTATCTTCCTGACATCGTGTCTCCTAAGCAATTAGACAATGTTTAGACCGTAATTTATGAAGGTGATCGTTTAAGAAATATGATATTATTTCAATATTCTGTTGGCTAATGTGCGTGAAATTCTAGTCTGTAGAGCGATTTTTTGCTGAGTGTTAGATGGATTTCGGTAAAGTTACTCTTCGGCGATGTTTTGGTATTTGCAGACGTCCTCGCAGGCCGTAGCTGGCAACTGCTTTAGCGATCTTGCAAATAACTCATTTCCTTTTCCGCATAATTTTTATAGTGTAATCATAAAATTGCGACTTGTACAATTTTTTTTTATTCTGCATAATCTAAAACTCTCCGTTGGCTTTTTTCCTGCCTTATGACGCAAAGTTACGGTTCCACGCAGTTCTTTTGTTACCTCCATCACAAGAAAATTCGTAAATGTCAACTTCGAAAAGAGACAAATAGAAAGTTAACATTCTAAATTTAAAGAATAAAAAAGAAATAAAACGCCACTATAATTAGTTTGTTGAATTGGACAACGATAAATATAAAAACTCTTTTATCATTAATAAATTATTTGTAAAACTGTTATTACATTCAATGCGAATATAGAGTATCACGTTGATCATTTATGCACAAATAAATAAAATAAATAAATAAATTAGCTTCACGCTGTATCCCACGCACAGCAGGGTAGGCAGAGGGAACCTAGTGTTAAGACACTCCATTCCCCACTTTCTGCCAAATTCTGGGGGCATTACGTGTTGAGTGGCAAAACTCAACGCCGCGCTTTGCATCGACACCAGGACGAAGACATGGAAATATAATTTAAGTTAATATTTCCTCTCCCCGAGTGGGAATCGAACCCACAACCAGTCGCTTTTACAGTCACACTTTGTGCCCCTGCGCCACGGTTGACCTCAATTTATGCACAAATATCCGCTATATTCCACGCTGGATTGGAACTTGTTAGACATATAATATGACTACGTAGATATCTTGTCTATATTAATATAAAATCTTAATTTCAGGCCACATCAGAATCATCGCCGGACCTCCGCCAAGTGCAGATTTGGGTGAATGATCAGCAGCTGTGCACCGATCGTTACAGCGAGGTTGCCTTCAATGTTACCAACGAGATGCTTTGTGCTGGATGGCTTGATGTTGGAGTTAGGGGGCAGTGTCAGGTAAAATTGTCTTCAGATTTTTTTTTATGGCAATTTTTATCTGTTTAAGACAATATAAGGGTATCTTTAAAAATATCTCATCTAATGTTGTTGATAACAAGTCGTTCTAAGCTCATGTGGCTTCCAATACGCAGTCGCCGGAATCTACATACACTTTCTCTTCTGTACTGTGTGTTACACAACGAACAATCTCCTCCTTATCTAAAAGAGATGTTTGAATTTTTAGGAGCACACACAAATAGACTGAGATCCTCTGAGAACCTTGCTCTTAGAATTCCGAGACATTCCTCTAGATCTTATGAGCACTCCTTTGCTGTAAAAGCAACTAAGTTGTGGAACGAACTACCTCTAGATATTAGGCGTTCAATATCTTTAAAAATATTTAAAAAAATAGTTAAAAATTATTATTTAAAGGATGATTCAGCTTAAAATGACATCAATGTGCACAACTCACTATTATAAATTGTACTATTATATATATTAGTATATTATAATATGATATATTCTTCAAATATATATGTATTATGTTTATGTATTAGGATTTAATATGATATGTAAGTTTATTTACACCACCCACTCTGTTTCATCACAAGTTTCCTAACCCAAAGGTTGTCTGGTAGAAATCGCTGATTAGCGATAAGACCGCCTTGTGTGTGTGTCAATTGTTCTATATTTGTTCTATTTATATCTTTTATTTCCTAAGGAATAATTGTGCACAATAAATAAATATACAATAAAGTGTAAATAAATAAATAAATAAATAAATAACAAAAAATATACAAGATTCACGGACGAATTCATCCGTTACGTTATCCTCTTTCCACTTTCTGTATAGACAGAGTATAGACTCTATAATTGTTTTGAGAGAAAGGAAACTGAAACGATTACATACATTGTTGGGCCCAGAATGTAAATAGATGAAAATGGTATGATTTAAAAGATTCAGTTACATCATTCCCTTTTTAAAAATTTTGTCACTTTTGGCAATCTGAGGGTTGAGTTATTAAAGATTTGGTAAAAGTCAAGCTATCGCACAATTCAAATAGCGATCCATTTCTATAGCCTATCGCTGTCGTTAGATCCAAAAAAGGGGTTCCACTGGCGAAGCAAAATACAAAAAAGGAAGCCCTAAAAAGGAATCGAAATGAACGCAAGGAGTAAAGCAAAAAATTAAAAAATCATTAGACAAGGTGTCAATGTTAATCAGCTGTCGCATCTGTCATTTAAAATATTAATAATTTTAATCGATTCTTTTTGTTTTTACAGTAATTTATAGATATTTTTTTTTATTTATACTGTAATTATATGCTCAAATAAGTAAGTTAAAATTCTTGGACTTAATTAAAATTAACAAATACTTTATTTTCATAGTGATGTGATGGATTATTTATATCGATTAAGGATCATAAACATTTTTTTTTATATTTCTCCGCTTCCAGATTGTCAATTGAGCTATTGGTATTCTAAAATTTTAAAAAATACATTTTTTTAGACTATATCTCAACTCTTTACATTTGGGCCAACAATTTTCCGTCTACTTTATCATATTATATTTTTGTACACATAATTATGAAACACTTTTGTTAGAATAAAAAAATCTTAAATTCTAAAATTTGTAATTGTATTGGTATTTCTTTCAGGGTGACGCAGGCAGTCCACTTCTCCACAACGACGTTGTTGTAGGAGTCTACTCTTGGAGTCAGAGCTGTGGAAACAGCCGTTACCCCAACATTAACACTAGAGTCTCGGCGTACTCGAGATGGATTGAAGCAACTGCTACTATTGCATTGTAAATTTATTATATCCATGTTTTTAATTTATGATGATAAAAATTTTCATCCTAAAAAATTAAGAGCTCATTTGTTTTTTATTGCGCTGTTGTTTTTTTTTTTTAATTCCATTCACATAACACTTAATCTTTTTACAACGTAAACAAAATATAAATCAAATTTAGTTGCGTCCATCTTCCACTCTCTGCCTAAAATTTAAAAAAATCAAAATATTTTAGCTCAAATTCTCCTGATCCAATCCTCTTTTAAAAAAATATTTAAAAGTAGGTAATTCCTAACAAATGGTGGATATCGATCTGTTAAAGGGTTCGCGATTATTTAGGTTAGATAGTGTTATCGGATAATTCAACATCGATAAGTGTATATATCCCACAAGAGAATTCTTTGACGACTGCTTATCGGTTATCTGTGGATATTTGTATAGAAATAGCTTACGATATATATTGGAAGCAATACACAAATCATGATAAATTATAAATGTATCTAAAATTTAACATTGAATAACATGAGGCCAGTCGTGGCGCAGGGGCACAAAGTGTGACTGTAAAACCGACTGGTTGTGGGCTCGATCCCCACTCGAGGAGATGAAATATTTAATTCAATTTATATTTAAATTTCTTCGCTCTGGGGTCGAGACAAAGCGCGGCGTTGAGTTCTGCCACTCAACACGTAATGCCTCCAGAATTCGGCAGAAAGTGGGGAACGGAGTATCTTAACACTAAGTTCCCTCTGCCTGCCCTGCTGTGTGCGGGATACAGTGTGAAGGTGTTTTTTAACACAAAAAGAGCAAGATTTTTTGGAAACACCAGAGTTAGCTAGGGTCAGTAGTTGGATAGAAATCGTCTCGTGCCAAGCAGCAGTGTAGAATAATTGCCAAGGTCAAACACATTTACATAAAAAATCATCAATCAATCAAAAAATCAAAAGAAAATAAAAAAATAAGTAAATTAAAAGTATATTTCACGCATAGATCTAAATGCAACACGCATGCCAATTCGGAGGAAAGTGGGGAGCGGAGTGCCTTAACACTAGGCGCCCTCTGCCTACCCTGCTACATTCAGGATACAGCGTGAAGTTGTGTAAATGTTGTTATTTTTTTAATCTTCGGGGAAAATTTTTGTTGTAAGTAAAATTTCTGGGGTGGGCACTAGACGGTCCTGTGGTGGGCGCGGACCACCCGGTTCCTCCCCTTCCTACGCCTAATATTTAAAGGAAGAATACTATATAGACACGATTCAATAAAAGCAAGTTCTTAATCATACAGACGCTACGTACTTTAACATTACAAATTTAAACTTTGCGGCTTCATAATTTTCTAGTATAGCAGGGTGAACTGAAGGAGCCTAGTGTTACGACACTCCGTTCCCCACTTTCTGCATAAAATTCCGCCACATTTCGTCTTGAGTGGTGGAACTTAACGCACTTTATCTATAAAGCAAATAGATAATTATATGAAATTGTATGAAATACCTATTAGTGATATACTTTGGCTATACGTAATCAGATGGATTATTGCATATTGATATAAATAGCTAAGTTTATACTATAAATAATTTTGAACAGAATTTATTACAGTTATAATGGTTTAACGTTTTGATCTAGAATATGTCGATATAATTTAATAGTAGTAAAATAAACATGCATAGTTGAATATATGATTACAAGCTACGATATTTGGATGTAACTGGTTGGTAGAGTTCTTCTTATCACGCAATTGCAATCAGAGTAGCTGGTTCCAATTCAACATTAAGAGTACAGTACGGTCAACGAGTCGTGGCCCTGACGTTAGCTGTAAATAGCTGTGCAGATTTGATTTTAGGATGTTTCGGAAACATCTCATTTCTCACCGAGTGAACAATGCGTAAAAGTTCGCAAAAGTTAACTTCAGTCACGACTTGTTGACCGTACTGTAAAAGAAATTAAAATACCAATATGTATAACATTTTAACTGTTTATATCACTCAGTTAGACATTTATTTCAGCTTGATACTTATACGCAATCTCGAGAACGATATGAGGTATTTGTGAGGTGTTCTCTTAAAAATATTGACATTATTAATTAAATAAATTTAAAAAAAAAACATATGTTTAAACAAAATGCACTCATTGCATTTAAAAGATATATTTTTACGACTGTCTTTATTGTTATAGTTTGTAAATAATTATGAATTGTGACAATATTATGGTAAATAGATAAGAATATCGTACGTAATGCTTGTAGAGTATATGTATGTATGTATATACAAATAAAAATAAATAAATCAGCTTCACGCTATAACCCGCAGCAGGGTAGGGGGAGGGAGGGGGCCTAGTGTTAAAACACTTCGTTCCCCACTTTCTTCTTGAGGTATTGCGTGTTGAGTGGCAGAACTTAACGCTCTTGCCTTGCCTCTACACCAGAGTGAAGAATTGAAAATATAAATTGAAAAAAAAAAAATTTTCTCGAGTGGGGATCGAACCCACAACTAGTCGATTTAACAGTCACACTTCGTGCCCCTGCGCCACTACTGGCCTCAGTGTATACATCACAAACCAAAAAAGCAGAGAGAAATATTATCTACGAGTTTAATCTTGCTAGTGATTAAATATTTTTAGGGTTCTGTCAAAAAGGTAAAAACGGAACTCTTATCACTTTCATTTCGCTGTCCGTCTGTTTCACCATTTTAAAAAAAAAGCACTGTAGGGGCGCGGAGGGTCTTGGGTTTGCTTATTTTTGACGTGCTCAATGAAATATTTTTAAAAGGATTGCTTATTTTTGATGAACAGATTTTAGAGGGGGAGAGGGGGGAGGGGTCAATAATTGCAAAAAAAACTGCTTGAACGACCCCTATAGAGGTATAAAAAAGAAAAATCATTACAAACTTATAATATTTGTAGTTCATTTCATACAAAACGAATGCATACGCCATTATGCTTAAATTTGTCAACTTATAAGTTGTCATTCCAGTTGACCTGCAATCCTAAACGTACGTAACCCTCGGTGATAAATTCCGACTCGCACTTAACCTGTTTTGTTATTTAATTAATTAAATTCGATAATAATTTGGGGCAGCTGGAAAAATAGATCTGTAACTGTTGCTAGGTAAGTTCCAAATTAATATAGTAAATTTTATGTTTCAGCTTAATCACACAGTAGATATTTTTAAATTCAATATCCGTTCTTCACATTCCATACTAATTCATAACATTATATTTCGAGTGTAGGAACACAGAGCTGTGGTTTATCTTACTGACTGCCCTAAGTGGATATAGAACCTAGATCCACACCACAGTAGCGGTCACAGTCAAATGCTACCTACTGCGTCATAAAGGGCCTGTTTACTAATTTACTATATTTTATGTACTATAATTGTAACTGCCTCAACGACCGCGACGCGACGGTTAGGTATGTGTTCCATTCCCACTCGGGGAATAAAATATTTAATATTTTCATTTCTTCGTTCTGGTCACGAAGCAAAGCGCGCTTTAAGTTTCGCTACTCAACACGCCTCTTGAACTCGATAGAGTCTCAACATTAGGTTCCCACGTTCCCTACCATATTCCCTTCCTCAGCCTAGCCTGCTGTAAGCGAAATATAGCGTAAAGCAAAAAAATATCTGAAAGTTAAATGTTTTTAATAAACTGGTAAATATTTAAATTTTTTCACCCATTAACATCATCATGGTCGACAGCCCACCGATAATTTTTATAAAAAAAAAATTAAACGAGAGGGAGACGATATTCTAAAAAAAAATATGTAAACAAAACGAAACACTTCTGTCAGTTTAAATCAAACGAGTGAAATGTCCACACGTGTTTTACGTTGTGTTATCTTTGTCATTCAGTTAGAAATTGTGTGTACGATCGTAAAATATGAGGAGCCTCATATTATAAGTTAGTATCGATTTTTTTTTAAATAAATAAAATCAGCTTCACGCTGTATCCCGCACACAGCAGGATAGGCAGAGAACTTAGTGTTAAGACTCTCCGTTCCCCACTTTCAGCCGAGTTCTAGAGGCATTGCGTGTTGAGTGGCAGAAATCAACGCCGCGCTTAACCTCGACACTACAGCGGAGAAATGGAAATATAAGTAAATATTTCATCTCCTCGAGTGGGGATCAAACCCACAACCAGTCGGTTTTACAGTCACACTTTGTGACCCTGCGCCACGTAACAAATATTCATTTTATTTATTAAAATATGTTTTAGTTGCCTGTGATAGTGGTTGTAGCGGCTTAGTAGTTGTTAGTAGGTTCAAATTGCGGTTACGGTTAAAGATTTTTTTTTATGATTTTTACTTTCTTTAGTTCAGAAAAAAGGATTGTTTTCTTTCATTTAACACGTATAATTTTCGAAAGTTAACGGATAATGAGAATTAAGGTAATCATGTGAAACGAATATAGAGAACTCAGAGACATATATACATTCAATATATTTTAGTATGTAATACTTTTCATTTTTCCTGGTCTGGTGAAGTGCGATGTTATGTTTTACCACCCAATATATTGTGCTTTATTTTAAGGCCAGTCGTGGCGCAGGGGCACAAAGTGTGACTGTAAAATTGACTGGTTGTGGGTTCAAACCCCACTCGAGGAAATGAAATATAATTTTATTTACATTTATATTTTCATTTCTTCGCTGTGGTGTCGAGGCAAAGCTCGGCGTTGAGTTACGCTACTCAACACGCAATGCCTCCAGAACTAGGCGGAAAGTGGAGAACGGAGTGTCTTACTAGATTCTCTCTACCTATCCTGCTGTGTGCGCTGCAATGTGAAGTTGATTTTTTATGCATATTTCATTCCAGCGTTGCACTTTAGAGGGTTCTTTATTAAAATTTCATTATTTAAATAAGATTTTTTCAAAATTACAGGCTATGTCTTACAAGTCCTTGCTTAATTTAAATTTTAAGCTCAATTAAACTTCGATAATACACACCGCACCTAAAGTAAACAGTTCACCAGTTACCGATAAGGATTTTAAATTGAAAATTTTCTCTTCTTTGCGAATGTAAATAAATACACATAAATAATATTTAAACATATTATGTTAAAAATATTTTATACTTTAAGTAAATTAACTAGACGCTCGATATTTTAATTAAATAATTTTTTTTTAACAAAAATATTTTAATTACACCAGGAAATCTTAAATTTTTCCAACAAAAACAACCTTTGACTATTGCGTGTTTAGATATATATATAAAAATCACGTAAATTAAATCAGAATATAATTCCGGAACCTTTTTTAATATAGTTACTGCATACTTCCTACTAATATCTATTAATTTTTAAATGTCTCTTATTTGGGTCTGGTTATGTTTCGTTAGTATGTAATTTTCCCACTTGTAATATATATAGTACTAACTGTGTATTTGGTTACAGCTAACTCTAAAATCGAATTGGAATCATTCGAGATATCGGCCAGATTGAACGATATCATCATCATATCGGCTCCCCTTATCAACAACCGCACTATATACTTTTTAAGCAAACCTAATGGCGATGCATCGAAAATAAATTTAAATATAAGCGAAATCGATTTCGGATCCAGTTTTAACAATAATACTTTAGACAATTTTAGAAAAGGAAAATTAAAACAAATAATAACAACAGCAAATAAATATAGCAAATTAAATCTAAACGACGATTGGTGTTTAAATTTTAATATTTTTAAAGAAAAAGAAAGAAGTTTGATGCCAAATGATTTTAGAATAGGACCATTGATAGATGATGATCATGGAAATTGGGTGATAAGTGGATATTATGATGATTTTGGAGAATGGATTGAAGTTTTCCAAGTTTTTTCTATACATATAATAGGTAATTTTACAATTTATTTATGTAAATTATTTGTTCAATGTGATTTTTTTGTCCTCTTGTGTTTATAAGTCTCAGACGAACTTTGAATTTTAAGAAATTAAATATAAAATTATACTGGCAGCTATTTCATTTCTATTTTCAATTTTGCATTTGGAACGTTTATTCTTTATGTGTTTGTTTTATAAATTCACATCAATATATATTCTCGTGACATACATACATAGGAACCGAAAGAATTAGTTACGTGCGGCCGTAATTTTTTTCGACATGGCGGGAAAAAGGCCAATGGATATTACGTGAAAAAAAAACTCGTGAAGTAAAAATATTTTGTGTGAACCGTAACTTCGTAAGTTAGTTGCAAGATGTAATGAAGAAGTGATGTGTGATGGAGGACGCCTGTAAACTAAATCAAATCCGAGAGCGACTTCACAAAAATCCACATTTCGTTGAGAAAAAACTCAATTTACATCAAGATCGTGAACGATCGCCTTCTTAAGTTGCAACATGAACTTAGTCCAATGTTGCTTAGAATACACGATGCCAGGATACCCGTTCTTCATTTTCGAAGAAAAATTCAATGAATAAAACAAGTAAGTTTGTACCAAACGTTGCGAGGATGTTCCAGCTTCAACACGAGATATCTCACGAACTTCTCTTCGCACCATTTTTGCCATCATGCATAAGTAAGCCAAAGTGATATTTGAGACCTTGTGGTGAAACCTGGGCTAAATGGTCTTCCTCCAATCCCGATCTTAACCAACTGGATTATTATTTAAGAATAATAAGGATTAAAGTTGAGGCCAGTCATGGCGCAGGGGCACAAAGTGTGACGGTAAAACCGATTGGTTGTGTGTTCGATCCCCACTCGAGGAGATGAAATATTTACTTAAATTTATATTTTCATTTCTTCGCTCTGGTGTCGAGGCAAAGCGCGGCGTTGAGTTCTGCCACTCAACACACAATGCCTCCAGATTTCGGCAGAAAGTGGGGAACGGAGTATCTTAACACTAAATTCCCTCTGCCTAGCCTGAAAGTGAAGCTGAAAAAAAAGAAAAGAAAGTTTAGGCTTGAGGCCTGCCGAAGATACCCACTCTTGGAACTTAGTCGCAAACCCTCGTCAAAGAAGCGAAGTGAATCTCCCACTGGCAAAGTGTTTACCTAAGAGCCTATATTAAAAAAGGCGGTTTTGAATAATAATTATATTTTATAGCTTATAAATGTGTTCATGAAGGCCAGATGATGTATTATTAAAGTTATTTGTATTTGTTTAAAAAATTACGCTTATTCTAATTATTAAATTTTATTTCGTCTTAAAGCCTATGAACACACGAGGTATAGTTGCCATTAAATGTTTGGAAGAATAGTAGAAGAGAAGTTGCGTTGTATCCAATAATTAAGTTTTGAATTCCTCGATATTTTCTTATTTCTCTTTATTTTTTTAGTTTCGTTAATTTAGTGAACTTTACTAAATACTAATTAAAACGCCGAGCGAAATGGCTATTGCCATTTGTTTTTTTTTTCAGCTTCACGCTGTATCCCGCTCACAGCAGGGTAGGCAGAGGGAACCTAGTGTTAAGACACTCCGTTCCCCACTTTCCGGCAATTTCTGAAGGCATTGCGTGTTGAGTGGCGGAACTCCACGCCGCGCTTTCCCCTTGACACCAGAGCGAAGAAATGAAAAAATAAATAAATATTTCATCTCCTCGAGTGGGGATCGAACCCACAACCAGCCGATTTACAGGCACACTTTGTGCCGCTGCGCTACGACCGGCCATTTAAGTAATATCTTTATAAAGATAAAATTAAAAATAATCTGTTCTTATTCCATCTTCCAGAGCCTTTGTCCACAGAGCCATCTAAACCTATTGTAAATATTGGAGAAACATTTAACATACGCTTCGCATATCCAATACGAGAGCTCGAGACATGCGAGATAGTAGCACCAAGATTAGATCGATTTTATGATAGAAATCGAAATTTTAAACAATTTTGCAGCTTCCGTATACCAAATGTAACGAAACATGATGAAGGAGTGTGGAAGATGATAGGTGTTGGTAAAATAGTGTATGAAGCGAATGTGTTTTTGAAAATAAATAAGGTTTTATCAAATGTTTACATAGTTTTTGTTATTTTAATATATTTACTTAACATGGTTTTTATAGCCCAAAAATAGTACATACAGGTTTGATTTGTAAGAAAAACAAATATCTGCAGCGACGAAAATAAACTAAAATGTATTTTGCATATTTCTACATTTTCATAAAGTGTCTTTTTCCATAGTTTTTATAGCTTCATGTACAAATTAATATATATTTTTTAATATTATTATATTTTGCGGCATCAGTGATTGTAAATAGGTGTCTAAGTATGTAAAAACGTACTTCACAAATCAACAAAGACTTCTTCTAATCTTATCTGTATAGAAAATAAATTGAATCGGCTTCACGCTGTATCCCGCACACAGCAGGGTAGGCAGAGAGGACCTAGTGTTAAAATACTCCGTTTCCTAGTTTCCACCGGCATTGCGTGTTGAGTGGCGAAACTCAACGCCGCGCTTTACTTCGACACCAGAACGAAGAAATGAAAATATAAATGTAAATAAATATTTCATTTTCTCGAGTGGGGATCGAACCCACAACCAGTCGATTTACAGTCACACTGTACAGTTGTGCCCCTGCGCCACGACTGGCCTCATCAGTATGGTTAGAAATAAATCTACTTTTAGGGTCGTCTACTGTTTTTGTGCCATGAACTTTAAAGCACCTTTAAACGCCTTATAGCTGTAAAATCAAAATTTCATTGGAATATGAGTTTTAATTTTATTCAGTTAATTTTTAACTCTGCTGAAGCGTAATTAAATAAATTATATCGTATTTAAAAAAAAATAACCACTTCGTAGAAAACTTTTTAATCACAAAAGTATTTTAAAGTACTAAAGTTCATTGGCTTGTATATTTTGTCTGTATTTATTTGCCAAATAATTCACGATGATGTATTATAAAAAAGATGCCAAGAAATATCCACAACTTTTTTAAAGACCTCAGGAGACGACATTGGCTAATAGCGGCGATTTGATAATCGTTAATCTTTTCTCTTAAACGGAAAGTAGGAAAAAAAATACTTTTTCACCATTAAATATTTATATTTGTTAAATTTATTGTTTTTTTTAGAATGTGGGAGACGTAAGTTTTTAATTTTTTTTTTCTTTATTTCATTATATACTATTAAACTAATAAAGATGTCCTTCGTTTTATAGTGCCATTGCAACGCTTGTACAGACTAAACATGTTTCTTTTATATAAAAATAAAGCTCACTCACTCAAATAAAACAACACAATAAAAAATAATATAAGTCTATTCAACAATAATCATTGATTATTGGGGATGGGGGGCGAGGGGAGAGTGTTTCGCACTGTCTATCGAGCCTTTTATTCTGAGAGTCCTTCACACGATCCAGACGATCATATTATATACTTATGTGTGGTATATCAAATAAAAGAACATCCATTAAAACGAATTTTCTATACATAAACCTATAATGTGACATGAAGCGTTACAATCAGTCGCTGTTGGAGGCGGAGGGCGAGGCGGAGGGCGAGGGCGCGGGGGGGTCGCTGCCCTCCGAGTCGGAGTCCTTAAGCGCCTTGGGCGCCTTCGCGCGGTCGAGGCGCCGCGCTCGCCGCGTCTCCACGTCCGAGCCCTCCGACTCTGATGAGTAGATTGCTGCTCCCGCTGTCGCTGGAAACATGTCAATTACGTATTTAAATTGCATGTCTTCTTACTTGTCCGCTTTTTACTTATTCATTTATATAAAGCAAATGTCTCGCATTCAATTTCTATTAAATACTTCTGTATACACCAAATATACATTTGGTGTATACACCGAAGTTGTTGTATTTTTGGACATGTACAATTAAATTAAAATTACTAATCTCACAAAAGTATTAATTAAGAACTGGACTTGTACTAATTTAAAGGAGGAATTTTAATGTTATATCAATAAATTGACTATCAATTTATTGATATAACATTAAAAATATTTTCACTTATATCATTTATATATTTTTTATCATTATATATGTTATTAGGTGTTTCAGTGAATTAAAAGTTCATACTAATTGGTTTCCAATATCACGTAAAAAGTATTTTTAACCAATTTGCATTTTAAAATATTCAAGTACTTTGATAATTATAGCATAACTTAGATCACAACTTCCCACAATAATTTGTTAGTAATAAAAAAAATATATTACCTAAGTAGTCACGATATAATTATAAAAATAGGTTTAATCGTGAACGTAACGTTACTTATGGTTTGTCACTATTTGAGGCGAGTCGCGGCGCAGTATAGCAAACGTGTGACCGTTGTGGGTTCGATTTCCACTCAGTTGAATAAAATATTTAACACTTTAATTTTCTCATTCTGCATGCCAAGCAACCAAGACAAAACGTAGCGTTGAATTCAACCACTTAACACGCAACACGTCGAAATGCTAAAAATGAAGAGCAGAGTGTCTTAACAATAGATATGCCTACCCTGATGTATGCGGGATATAGTAAAAGTAAAAAATGTAGAACCTTTCTGTCCCTGCTTATATTTGTTCTTGATGGCGGCGAGCGACACGCCGCCCTCGTCCTCCGAGTCGTCGTGGCGCGCGCGCGGCGCCCCGCCACCCCCCGCGCGCCGCTTGGGACGCGTGGACGCCCGGGAACGCATTGCCGCCCGGAGCTCCATTTCTTCTTTCTGTTGCGTAAAAACGTGAAATTTGTTGTAATGTGATTTATTACAGATGTTTATTTTCATATTCTGGACTGAAAGGGATTTTGACCCTTAAGGAATAAAACGTACTTCATAGTTTTTTAGAATTCATCCTCTAAGGGTTCAAATAAGGGGTTGAAAGTTTATATCGAAAAATCTTTAAATCGCCACCGATTTTTGTAAAAAAATTAAATCCAGATTGTTAAAAATGTCTTATTGAACACATGTTTCGTGATTTTTTTTAGAATTCACCCCTAAGGCTGCAAATAAACGAGCGAAGCTGCGCGCGCCCACTGGTAATGTATATTAATATTTAAATTAATTTGAATTTATTTAAATTTGGATAAGTAAGTTAAAGCAACAATAATATTGATTACCAAAACTTCTTTGCAAGCCGTATAACTGACTTAAATGTAGGATAATCACTTACATTTTAAATTATACTTAAAATCATCTAATAATCGGAATTAGACTACCAACATTAAAAAATATCAGCTGCATAATTGAGTCAATTCGCACCAGATTTGAAATACCTATTTGTGCATCCTTTCCATTGATGTATAAAAAAATGTTAGTAGCTTTTTACATTTTAACTACGATACACCACTGTAATTTATCTACATTTCTATGGCTCTGGTATCGAGGCACTTAACACGCAATGCCTCCAGAACTCGGTGGAAAATGGGAAACGGAGTGCCTTAACACAAGGTTCCCTCTGCCTACAGTGCTGTGTGTAGGATACAGCGTGAAACTGATATATGATATATAAACAAAAAACATTTATAGCAAAAGATAAAACATCCACATAAAAATTTCAACATGATCAATTCAACAAATATCAAGAAACACACGGGTTCAAATCCTATTGAATGTTGCATTTTTATACTAAATTCTAATATTAAACATTTACAATTGCCATACCTTAAGCTGATACTTCCTATCCGCATCGGGATCGCTTCCAACCTGCGACAGTATCTTGATTGCGGACGTTTTAGTGGACCTGTCCGCTACAGACAGCGTCATCTTACGGTGAGTGAAGGAATCCGTAGAGTGCGGTCTGAACGATAGCTTTGTACGGAACACCGCTTGCCCTTGTAGACCTGTGCCTTGTCTGACGAACAGATGGTTGTGGTCGCCCTGGAAATCGAATTTCAATGAAAATTAATAATTAATTTGTGTGATAAAGATAATGGCACGCAGAGATGTTGGTTAACATTTAAAAATTAATTTATATTATTAAATAACATCTAATATAGATTGAAGTCTTTGCTTATTGATTTTATATAATAATTTTACCTTTGGCAAGATGAATAAGTCATAATTATATAAAATTTATAATTAAACACACATATTTTTAGAATATTTTTTTTATAAATAGAATTCTCGACACACGATTTATTTATATCAAAAACAATATGATTATTTAAAGGGCTTACGTGTAAAGGCTGTTTGTAAACATCAAATATCTCAGAGCCGAGGTGTAGAGACATGCTGCCGTCCGACCACTTAACCATACGAGCGTTAGATTCTTTGACCGCATTGCCTTCTTTATCGAATACTGTACGCCAACGTATCGTGTTCTCCACTTTTAGTTTCAATCTGGAAGTAAAAACATCAATTGATACCCTACTCCGCTTAGCACATCATTTTAACTGCGTGAACATTACAAAAGACACTGAATACCTTTAAATATAACATTAAAAAATATGATTGTATAAATATGATTGTATTTTTTCTTTAGCTTTACGCTATATGCCTCATATAATAGGATAAGCTGAGTTTTTGCAGAATTATGAACGCTTTGCGTGTTGAGCAGCGGAACTCAACACTTTGTCTCAATTCCAGAGCGAAGGATTGAAAATATTAAATATTTCATTTTCTCGATTGGGCATCGAACCCCCAATCTGTCGCGTATTGTCTTATATATACAATTAAAAATATAATCTACCAAAGTTATTTTCCGTTTAATAACTAGTCTGTGAAATATATTGTAAGGTTAATAAAGTCTTATAAATTTCACACAAATAGAATTTTAGCATTAGGATTTACTTACAGGGCTCCTTGGGAAGATTTGATTAGTTGAAGATAATAATATAGATATACACATAGATTGATAAAGACATTATCTTTCTTAACACCACGCAGTTGGATAAAAACAGTAATGGTAACTGTTCTTAATATATTAGGTAACATTTATATTTGTCATAACTCACCTAGCCCGTCCTTCCTCATCCAAGGTTTCCTCTTCATCAATTTCATCCTCGTACGTATTGGGATCATACGGCCGGGTCTCCACCGACAAGAAATTAGGTAGTTTCACGAAATGCAGCTCTTTTCCTAATTCCGTCCATATTTTCGGCATGTCCACATCTATACGTGTCTCTGGGATTTCCACTTCTTCTTCTTCTTCAGGTTTTTCTCTTGGCTCCTGTGTATTGAAAAATGCTTCATTGAGATCCAACACTCCACATCCAATATCTCCAGAATATGGCGTTAATTGGGGAACGTAAGTATCTTTGTAAGTTGTATTCTCACTCGGGGGAACAAATTAAAGACCTTATAGCTTGAGGCCAGTCGTGGCGCAGGGGTACAAAGTATGCCAGTAAATCGACTGGTTGTGGATTCGATCCCCATTAGAAGAGATGAAATAATTATTTACATTTATATTTTCATTTATTCGCTCTGGTGTTGAGGGGAAAGCGCCTTGAGTTCTGCCACTCAACACGCAATGCCTCCAGAATCTGGCAGAAAGTGGGGAACGGAGTACCTTAACACTAGGTTCCCTCTGCCTACCCTGCTGTGTGCGCTTACAGCTTACCTCATCACCACTGCCCCGGGCGTCGTCCCCGGAGCGCCGCTCGTCGTCGGAGCGCGCGCGGCTGCGCGAGCGGGAGCGGGAGCGCGAGCGGGAGCGGGAGCGGGAGCGCTTGTCGGCCTCGTTGTCTGTGCTGATGTCCGACGCGTCGCCGAACAGCGCGTCTGCTGTCACTGGAACATTCATACGATTATATATTAATATATATAGTTAAACATATTTTTAACAGTATGGTCGACAAGTTGAGGCCGTCCTGAAGTTAGGCTATCATGAAGCATATAATCAAAAGTAAGAAAGAATCTAAAATCAAGTCTGGCCCAGCATGCGGTAATTTCTTATTCTCCATATAATCTCCATTGTGTGCTCACTATAATAAAGCAAGATTATAGAAACTATATATTTATTATGTAGCGACCCGACACGCTCGAAATTCATTATCTAAAAAAATATATTGTATATTTATTTATAATACTATACATTCTTTTACTTGGAAAGGAACATGGCCTGACTTATATGTACACAAAAAATATTAATCTGCCAGTATAAAGTTCATAGTTTTACATTATCTTTTATACTAAGGATATTTATGATAAAAAAATTATAATAAATTATTTATTATTCTTAATAAATAATTTTATTTACAAAAAGAGCCTAAAGCATGATTTTAAATTGTTTAGATTAATTAAATTAAGAATTATTATATTTTAATTATAAGACTAGATGACCTTACGAATACAAATGTCAAGTTTCAATATACCACAAATTTACATCAAAGATCTCCTTAATAATATAAAGAAAAAATATCTAAAAGTAATATTTAAAAACATAAAAAAATTAAAAATGGGGCAAATCGTGGAAGAGGGACACAAAGTGAGACTGTAAACGCGACTGGTTGTGGGTTCAATCCCCACTCGAAGAAATGAAATATTTATTAAAATTTATATTTCTATATCTTCGCTCTGGTATAGACGCTAAGCGCGGCGTTGAGTTCCGCCACTCAGCACGCAATGCCTAGGAAAATTTGGCAGAAAGTGTAGTGTCTTAACATTAGGTTCCCTCTGCCTAACCTGCTGTCTGCGGGATACAGCGTGAATTTACTTATTTATTTATTAAACTAATATTATACCAGTATCAGTTTTCTCTTGATTTTCATCGTCAGAGTCAACAAGTTTCTTGGCTTTCTTCTTAGGCTTGCTGTTTGTGTCAGAGCCACTGTCGGAACCTTTGGCATGTTTAGAAGCTCTCTTTGATCCCACATCACTTTCTGAGTCCGATAGAACCGCCCGTTTTCTTTTTTCACCTAAAACATCCAATTACAATAAATAACTTACGTAATTTTTATGATTTACATATCTTAATATATTTTTTTTTCTATTTTTAAAAGCAGTAATAATTTGTTACTCCACAGAAATTATTAAATTAAAAATAGCACTTTTGGGAAACATTTAATAAATATTATTTCTATCTTGTCAAACGATAATTCTTAGTAATAATAATTTCTAAGAATTATCTTTGGGTAGAAATTTGCAAAAATCTCCCTACAGAGATGCTAACAACATAAATAAGTTGTAACAAGCGAATAAGAACTTCGACGTAACTTGATGAGAACGTATGGCTTAGTGGTCACAGCACTTGGGCAGTTACCAAGAGGGGCGAGTTCAAATCCCACTACGTAAATTTTTTTATGTTTTCTTAATAGGTATATCTATACTCCTCGTCCATTTATTAAATAAAATCTCATTTAAATAAAATTGAAGTGTCTGTTGAAATGACATTCAACAGAAATGTTTTTTTAAGTGTTGCTTCTAGTATTTTTTTTGTCTGTCTGTCTTTCTGTTTGGCTGGGACTATTGAACTGATCCATTATAGGGCTTTTACTGGATGATAGAGAAGCAACATATAGGCTATGTAACCAGAAATTCCCGCTGAATCGAGATTTACGCGGAAAATATTAGTTTACGACGAGCGAATTTGTACAACTAACCAATAATAAAAATCAACTAATTTTCAATAATACACTTAAATAATATCCAGTATTTAATAATGGTAGTTCAGAAGAACAATGCAAAATCTAGTACAAAATGCTTAATTGCTGATTTTGCTAGTACAAAATAAATCTTTCTATAATTACATTCTATTAACCACAATTCTATAGAGCATTTTAATAATGTAATTACAAAGGTTTTGTAAAACAATCAATAAAGACTTGGCACAATTTTAATGATGTAGCCAAATATATAATTATCTTTGAATGTGGAAATAAATATAAAAAAGAACAAATGTAAATAAAAGAGAATATTTAGAAAATAGATTTACCCTCTGCATCTGAAGCGTTTGAACTCTTGGAATGGGATCGTGATCTGCTTTTAGATTTTGATTTACTTTTTGACCTAGACTTAGATTGTCTTGAGCCAGATCTGAAATAATAGACTTTTAGTATCAAAACTCAAAGAATTAAAACATTTAAAGCATGTTATAACAATATACAAATGTAATAAAATCATTCCAAATCTGCTTATGCAAGCAGAAGATTAGAATTTTTTTTTGCTTCATGCTGTATCCTGTATATTATAAGTAGCAGGCGGGCAGAGGTAGCCAAGTGTTAAAACACTACACTCACCTCTTTTCACTGAATTCTCTAGGCACTGCATGTTGAGTGGCAAAACACAGTAAAGAAATGAAAATATCAAATATTTTATTTCCTCAAGTGGGGATCGAACTCACAACCTGTCGTGTTTACAGTAACACAGTTGTGCGCTTGTGCTACGTCAAATTAATTAATAACAAATTTTAGGCTTACCTAGATCTACTTCTAGATTTTTCTTTTGCCTGTTCATCATCAATCATTAGGTTAGGCGAATTTGAACGGCTGTCCACATCTTGTCTTGCCACTGGACTTTTTGATCTTGAAGAAGCACTGCCCGATCTAGATCTAGATTTTCTACTTTTAGGGCTGCCGCTACCTGACCTGGATCTACTTTTAGCCCTCTGTGATTTTGGGGAATGTGATTGTGATCTAGATTTAGGACTTTGCGATTGAGATTTAGGGCTTTGTGATCTAGATTTTGGACTTTGTGAACGAGATTTAGGGCTCTGAGCCCCAGATTTCGGACTGCCTGAACGAGAACGCGCACTACCTGACCGAGATCTAGCACTTCCGGATGCACTGCGTGACCTAGATCTAGATCTAGACTTGGAAGCTCTTGGGCTCCCTGAAGCCTGAGACTTGGGGCTTGAAGACCCTGACTTGTTGCTTTGAGCTGAGCCTGATCGGTTTGATGCAGCGGGTGAATTTGATTTGCTTCGAGAGGCATTAGATGCATTTGATGATTTTCTAGAGCGACCTGATCTGTTTGATTTTGGAGACTCACTTCCTGATTTGGCCGGGCTTCTTGAAGGTGACCTGAAAAGTTTAGTTGAAATTTGAAAGTATCAATTTAATTATACCAGCATTCATAAGACAGGAGGCACACATCTAACTGTAAACAGAACTGTTGTAAGTTTTGTTTCTCCTTGAGAATAAATTATTTTCATTTTCTACCTACGGCAACAAGATAGAAAATTAAGCAGAAATTCAAGAATAGAATGTTTCAATAACAATTTTCTTCTGCCTTTCCTTTCAGAAGTGGCAATATAAAGCCAAAAATTTAATAAAGGCATATGGTACAAGTAATTTACATGAATGCATTATATTCAAAGCTTATATTCTAACCTTAATTTTCTTAATTATCTTTAAATCTAGTGTAAGCTTTTAACTTTTAAATAGACACAGGATAGTATGAACAAAATTTTAACATAATTGTGTAAAGAAAATAATTTTGGTGTTGAGTTCTGCCAAAGCAGGCAGAAAGGATCTGTCATACTAGGAATGCAAGTGTCTTAACACTAAGTTCCCACATTCCCATTGCCTACTCGTGTGATACTGTGTGAATCTAAAAAAAATATAATTTCCAAAAACATATTACAATCAAATAATTAAATATTTTTTAATCTCTTACATACTCTTGCAGGGTAAATAGAGAAAGTTTATTGGTAAGACATTATTATCCTCTATTCCTCAAGTCTGGATCTCAAGCTTCTGTGGAATTGAATGAATTACCTTGAATGACTGCCTTCTTTGCCTGACGGTGCCGGGCTTGGACTTTTACTGCGGCTTGCACTGGATCCACTATCGGAATCAGAGCCAGAGTCTGTATCTAAAATAGTAACATAAGATGATGATGATGATACAAATTTAAGACAGAATTTTTTGCACCAAATCAAGAACTAGTACTTAACTAAAACAAATACTGCTTGACCACAAATATTTCTATTACTATCTACATCAGTGGTTCCCAACCGGTGGTCCGCGGACCACCAGTGGTCCGCAGAAGCCTAGAAGTGGTCCGCGAACAATTTTATTTTTATGACTGGGGATGGTGAGGCGTAGGTTCTGTTTATTTATCACAGTTAATTTTTAATATGCCTACATGCTTAGTGGTCCCTGCTACCAAGAATGATATAAAAGTGGTCCTTGATCAAGAAAAGGTTGGGAAACCCCTGATCTACATCCTTATTTTATTTGGTAAATTTATTGATACAAGCTATTTTTTCAAATACACCTACAAGAAATTGTATGATTAACCTATTAACTTTTAAAATTGCACCTCACACATATAATTAATACACTCATTACAATTCTGGCTTCATAAATAAAATAATCAAATCATAGTAACTGAAAATATGTAAGTATAAATCATAACAATATTGTAAAGACAAAAATACGTAATTAAAACTCACCACGAGCAGCTTTCCTTGTTCTCCGAGTCATTTTGTTTAAATGTAAAAGAGTTCTAGTATTATAGTATTTTTCTTATTGTAACAAAAATTAAATGAAACTTCTAATATTTTTATTTGCTAGGTTATATTCTCATTTTTAGGTAAAACAATAACTAACTTCACAGCGCAACACAGACGCCATTCTTGTATTCCATATTGACATTAATGACGTTTACCAATCAACGGCGCGAACTTCACTTCAAACTGAAGCTTATAAAATGCTGAAATTTTAAATAGATATTAACCAAAGGTTTATAATATAATAAATTAAATAGCTTGTTATTTTTCACTTTTAAATTGAATTAAAATTACTTAAAAAACTAGACATATTTACACTTAAAACATTGTTTCGTATATAACTATAAAACATTTTGTTTAGATAACGGATTCGAACTTCCTCCATGAGAATGTGAAGTAGGTTTTTATAGCTTTATAGTAAGTTAAATCAAAAATAAGAAATTATATTTCAGTTCACTAAGAATTAAACAAAAAAATTAAAACAAATTATAATAACAACAAAATAGTGAATAATTACATTAACGTCTGTTTCATATCCATTTACAAGCTCACTCGAGCTTACAACTGCAAATATTACTTCAACTACATTTACAAAAGTTACATTAATTGTCGACTGTATACTTTCAAGTGGTTGCATACACAACAATCGAAAATAACCCCTAAATCCTACAAATAAAGCTTAAAATATCCAAGCAAATTAAACTACTTAACTAAGCTAAAATATAAGCTTGCATCTGTTCTCTACTGAATGGACGTATTCAATGGCGAACATTTTTTTTCTTACCGCACGTTAGTCGAACGATGGCTGCCACGGCGGACGTTTGTGCCGGCCTAGCACAACACAAGGCAACACTATTACGAGAATTGTGTGATACAAACGTGCTGGATGTGCTCGTGAAAAAGGGTATATTCAGCGTGCACGACCTAGAAGTGATTACTAGTGCTGTTGACAGTGATAAGTGCAATTATTTCATAGAAGTTGTTAGTAAACAAAGTGGTGTTAAGTTGCGCGATCTCTGCGCGGTACTTTACAATGAGTGTCCGAAACTTGCTAAGGAACTTATGAATGATAGACACAGATATGTTATAAATGGTAAGTTGTGATAAAATACATTTTTCTATATATTTATTTACTTATACTTTGAATAAAATCACGGTGTTCGAAACGGAGTGGTTCACGTGGAGCTAGGACAAAGGTGTTAATAGAATAGGGAACAAAAACATTCTGTTGTTCTGGTTTTTAAAAAAGCAAAATTTTTTTTTATATATAGCTTAAATTTTTAACTTGCAAAGCTGCAAGTAAAATTATCCTATTAATCTTTTCCATTTTTTTCTTCTGTCATAGTTTTATTATATCCACATTGTTTATTATTGTAAACTGTATTGTACCAAAGTACGACGTTATATGTACTACGTAGTATGTACATATAACATCAAATCATAGCGCTGTGAAAATAAGTCACGTTCATGCATACCTGAATGCAATGGTTAGAGGTCTAAATCTGTGCCAATGTTTATATGTTTGTATTTAAAGAGAAATAATGTTGTTCGCCAAGCACAAAAAATCTAAAATACACATCATGATATTGTGCCTCCAGAATTCGGCAGAAAATGGGAACGGAGTGTCTTAACACTAGGTTCCTTCTACCTACCCTGCAGTGCGCGAGATACAGCGTGAAGATGATTGTAGTTGCAGTTACAATATATTACTTAAAGTTATTGTTTCTAAACATTTTTGAATAAAACTCAATGTTACGAATAAGTGTAACGGACAACTGTAAATTAAGTAATGATGATGTATCGACTGTCTTCTTTAATTTTGATATTTGTAAGTTATTAGGATGTTTCAAATAAAATATAGCTATATAGATGGGAATATTAAAATGCAATTGATACTATTACTCTTTAGGCATAATGTGAAATAATCACAAAATAGTATGTAAGGTAAGTGACGGTAACTTCGTGCTAGTACGTCTTTTCGTTAGTTTAGCTTCTGGCAAAAAAAATAAGCATTTTAAGTATTATTTACGGAAAGTATATATTTGTAAGAAATCTTTATAATTTCAACTGTCTAAAAATATAAGAAATAATATTTTAATGACAATATTGAGCGTATAGCGACGTTTGAAAGGCAGAGTTGACTACAAACTGCAGTGTAACGTGCCTGTGTTCCTTGCCACCGTAAGAGTAGCGTAAGAGTTTCTTAAGGTCGTAGAAAGACAAAGATAAGTTATTCAAATAAAACTTTAAATATATGCTGTTCTGTATTCTATAATCTAATATTTAATTGAAAAAAAAATTAGAAGGAAGCATAAAATTCTTTCAAAATTGCAATAAATTGACTCACGAAATAGCAGTCATTTTATTTAACGTGTGTCCTCTAGTTCGTGTTACTACCGAATTAGGGAAATCTTAGATACTTTTTATTAAATTTATATTTATATAATAATTTACATAATTTAAATTTAAAGCTTAAAAACAGTTAATTTACTTGTTTAAATTTCTTGTGATCGAAGTTCGGTGTATATTTTGTTCATTTAAATTCCTATAATACTATTATAAAGGTAGCCCGAATTCATATTTTTAAGTTAAATTCGTATAGGTACTACCAATGGAATTTTATTTTTTAATCAGCTTTTTTTATTTATATTTGTGTATTTTTTATAATATACAGAATAATTAATAGTTGCTTTACATAATTTAAAAATAACCGAAATAATTGGATTACGGAAATTCCCAAAATCAGTAACACGGAACAAGATCCTCTGCATTTCATTATTTTCCCTAAATTCGTGATACATAAATACACATAAAATCACACATTGACTCCCTTGTATCAATTAATATTAGTTACCTTGGTCTTGTGATCTAAGTAAAGATTTTTCGACTTGATGATTTGATGACTATGAGTTACTTAGATACAATTACTGGTCGTGTAAATTGACGCTGGCCAGAAAAAGATGACATCCTCACATAGTATTATGAAGATGTTATAAAGAAAATAAAAGCTCCTATACCACTCAATAAACGAGGAGTTTTCTCTGTAGTAGATATATAGTTCAACATTTTGAATTTTTTTGATTAAATTAAAATGCGGCCAAATCATTCAGATTTGAGATAATTAAATTATCATTTTATTTAAGTTATTATTTTATATTTGGTTGGAGTATTATTCTTTATTTTTTTATTATTTGATTTTATTTGAGTTTACTTTTACTACATAAGTTCTTAATTTTATGGTGTAATTAATCAAAGAGAAAACAAACTAGCACAGCTTCAATTAATGAGACTTGAATTTTGTTTTAATTTTTAGTTTGTAAATTATAAAATTTTAATGTCGTCGTAAATTAATATTTTTAATTATATTTTTTTTATAATTCAATTTGTGAAATATTTATGTTTTTTTGTTATAAATTAACCTTACTTGCCGTGTAAAAATTTTATCCCGAATCAGGGGCCACAATTTCACGAACTTAGAAACAGAGCTAAATTTTATCACGAATTAGGGTTCAAACAAGAGGTCCACAAATAAATTAATATAAAAATTAAACTTAAGTTAAAACACATCATTCACACATTAAATTACTGCCAAAAGACCCACTTTGATCACACAAAAATTTGCAAATTCATATAACCTTTAATAATATATTTAAAATTGTTTGAAGTTATAAGAGCCTTAAACTGCCGAAACCATGGACACTTACCTTATATTATAGTCTCGCTGTCCTGATAGTCCTGGCTAGGAAACCAGGTTGTTGATGCAACCATCATGGTTCATGTTATAAAAGTATTCTGTAGTATTGGACCTTGACAATATTGCAGATTTTTAAACATATCTAATAACAAGAAGTGGATTGAGAAATAGAAAGAATACAGGTGAAGCCAAAAATAAAAAAAAGAAGCCTGTGAAAAAATTGTGAGATAATCTTATTTTTAGGGTTCTGTACCTTTTAAAGAAAATAGGAATCATTATAAAATCACTTAATTGTCCGTATGTCTGTCTGTATGTATGTGTAGGAGCCTTTATCTCAGAAATTCTTGGAGATTTCGAGTTGAATTTCGAACCATATACTCAATTCTATGGTCCCATGATTTCCTGAAAAAAAAACATATTTCTACATTTACTTAATATCGCAAAAATGCGCATTTCGACACTAAAGGGAGTCAAAATTAATGGAGTCCTTCTGGTTAACCTAGAATTATGAAATTTGGCACTACAGGTAGTACTAGTTCAGGCCAATCTGAAGACTAAACATTTGTGGTTAAATCCTAAATAATAGCTTAAGGCAAGTTGAAGTGAGGTATTGGATGAAAGGGCTCGAGAACTTCAAATTTTGTATGAAACCGTCGGTGGGCAACTAGCGCTTATCCGGTTTTTTTAAAAGGGTTTGATACAGTAAGGTAGCTTAGTAAACAATACTTCACAGAGTGTTATTTTTTAAAGATTAATTGTTGAATTGTTATCTAAAGATAGATAATATAAATTAAATACAAAACTATATCATATATATTAAACCGGCAGTTTATCAGTTAATAAATAAAACATCGTAACTTTACCTAAACGCGGTTTTGATTGAAAAATTGCATGTCGATTGTCCAAAAGGGGAGAGACGGATAAACAAAATGGACATTGTCAACTCGACTTTACTAGAAAAGTTTTAGGTTTCAAATTTAAATAGAGCGGCGACTGGGGAAATGTATTTTATTAAAATTTATAGCTCATGCGGGTGCGTTCGGAAATTGACCTCGCGTTAGGTCTAAACTTCTATTACTTAATTAAGACTGGTGCTAGTATTTTTCTAGGGATATATTATGTATGTAATATTGATTAATATAATATTAATATTTATATATTTTTATATATTTTTTTTATTATATTAATATTTATTATTACCTGTATGTAATATTGATTTCAATTAAATTTATATATGAAGCCAGTCGTGGCGTAGTTGCACAAACTGTGACTGTAAAGGGCGACGTAGAGTTCTGCCACTCAACACGCAATGCCTCTAAAATTCGGCGATAAGTGGGGAACGAAGTGTCTTAACACTAGCTATCATCTGCCTACCCTGCTGTGTTGAGCTAATTCATAAGTAATGACTGTATAGGACTGTCAAAAACAACTGCATATAATAATTTACATTAGTAGATATTTTATACTGTTTTTTGTGTAAACTTTATTTTTTTATTTCTGAATAATATCAAAGCGTTTTTTTTATCATATAATATAATAGAAAATACTTTCAAAACTTTTAGTATAAATTGAATCTCTCTGTATCTTTAATATATGTTGGTAAAGTTAAATATAAAACCAAAAACAGCCAATTTTTCGAAATAATTCCATATTGTTCACCTCATTTCTTCTATAAACGCAATAAATAATTTTAGCATATTAGGTATATTATTCTCAACACCTTTAACTGTATTAAAACTGTATAACAGCAAAGTCACACGTACGTAAACACAGCCTATTGTTTCAAATAGTCAACACAAAAAGTGCGTCGAACTCACAGCGACGATTGCCATTGCCTATATTGTGTTCTAAGAATTCAAAATATAACTGACGACGGCCCTTCTTAGAAAAAATAAAATAAATAATTTGTCACGTCGTGTGTTCTTATTTAAATAAACAAACCCCAAAGACCCCACAAGGTTACAATGGATCGTAATGGATGGGATTTAATGGGTATTTTTTTGTTTGTCGAGATCTTGTGTATCGTGGAAGTATATTTATTTGAATATTTCTTAATTAAATGCAATTTTTTAATTGAATTCTAAGATGATACAGTTACAGAGTGAATAAATATATTATTATTTCAGAAAAAGGTGGTTTTCTATACATATATTTAAAATTACACATATAGTTAAAATTTTTGTGTTTTTACAGAAGACAAAACTAACAAAACGTTGTTCTTTCTAAATATGTAAAAAAATTTAGAACGCATACAAGAACACAACATTTTTGAGTTCTTTGCACCATCAAAGAAAGATTCGCTACCAAGAGAAAAAAAAGAGTAATTTTAATTAGGAATATTATTATTATTTTTAAATTTTTTTAGTGTTATTCCACACGTAGGAAAGAAAAATACTTTAGAAAATGTAAAAAAAATTGAACGTAGCGGGACTCGAACCTGCGCCTCCTGGAAACCGACCACGCGCTCTGACCATTAAGCCATACGTTCTGACTTGTCGCCTGGTCGGTTTTCAGGAGGCGCGGGTTCGAGTCCCGCTACGTTCAATTTTTTATACGCGTTCTAAAGTAATATTATTATTATTATTTTAAAACGTTCAAGTTTTTGATGACTTCAGGTAGCTTTTTTGTCCTATTAAAAGGTTAATTGCAATGTTTGAGACGTGGGCTGACAAGATGTATGATGTTTGAGTGTGAGTCATCGTCATCAAGGCCATGGTTAAATACACAAGAGTCGCTACTAAGAAAGAGACACTCGATCTTGTCAGCTTCAATGGTTGTCATCCGATTTATTCAATTTTATTTAAATTTAAAGTATATTAAATCCGCTTCACGCTGTATCCTGCTTACAGCACTGTAGGCAGAGGAAACTTAGTGTTACGACACTCTGTTCCCCACTTTCTGCCGATTTTTTCAAGGCATTGCATATTGAGCGGCCGAAGTCAATGCCTGGCTTTTTTCTTGGTGCCAGAGCGAAGAAATGAAAATATTAAGAAATAATAGTTCATTCTCTTAAGTGCGGATCGAACCCACAACCGTCGCGTTACAATTACCCTGCGCCACGACTGCCCCAATTTTATTGATAAATATTATATAGTATGAGGCCGGTCGTGGCGCAGCGGCACGAGGTGTGACTGCAAAACCGACTGGTTGTGGGTTCGATCCCCACTCGAGGAGATGAAATATTTACTTAAATTTATATTTCCATTTCTTCGCTCTGATGTCGAGGTTAAGCGCGGCGTTGAGTTCTGCCACTCAACACGCAATGCCTCCAGAATTCGGCAGAGAGTGGGGAACGCAGTGTCTTAACACTAGGTTCCCTCTGCCTATCCTGCTGTGTGCGGGATACAGCGTGAAGCTAATTTATTTATTTTTTTTTATTATATAGTATTTGGTATTTTCTGTATTTTTATTTGTGTGTAAATATTTCTTGCTGGGTAGACGGAGAATGCAGTGCTTCTGTTCACCGCCTTTTTTAAGTGAATGCCAATAAACGTTACTAGAACTGTACATGTAATTGTTTGTCTTTCTTAGAAGTATGAAACTACATCTTTTTGTTGATGTTGTTGTAGCTCTTGTGTCAGATTATAGGCGACAATTGTAGTTCAAATTATATTTAAGAGTTTTCTTCTCAATTAATAATCAGTTTCACGCTGTATACCGCACACAGCAGGGTAGGCAGAGGGAACCTAGTGTTAAGACACTCCGTTCCCCATTATCCGCCGATTTCTGGATTGCGTGTTGAGGGGCCAAAAGAGCGAAGAAATGAAAATATAAAAGTAAATAAATATTTTATTTCCTCGATTGGGGATCGAACCCATAACCGATTCAACTCGATTTAACAGTCACACTTGCTCCACGACTGGCCTCAATTAATTTATTAAATCTGGTGGTGATGCCTATATAACAACGAACGAACGAATATATTATACATAAATCACTTTTTGCCAGCCTAGTCGGATATAGTGCAGTTTTGGGTTCCGCCTATCAATATCAAACAGCTCTATATCTCGCTCATAAGAGGGATAAGCAGAGGGTGTTGAGTCTAGTCTAGTGTTAAAACATTCCGTTCTATTCCTAGATATCCTTCACTTTCCGCCGAATAGAGGCATTGCGTGTTGTGTGGCGGAACTCAACACCGCGCTTAACCTCGACATCAGAGCGAAGAAATGGAAATATAAATTTTTCTTTCCCGTTACCAGAGCGAAGAAATGAAAATGTTAAGCAATTCATTTCCTCGAGAGGGAATCGAACCGACAAACAGTCCCTGCCCTTGCGTCACGACTATCCACAAAAAGATCTTTAATAAATTCAAAAAGTGGGGAACAGAGTGTCTTAACTCTAGGTTCCCTCTGCCCGCTGTGTGCGGGCTTCAGCGTGATGTTGATTTTAATATATTAAAATTATTAAGCTCAATATTTATCGTTTAAAATAGGAAATTCCACATAAAAGTTTTCAATGAATTTAATAGATTTTTTATTTCATCTATAGAAGTAGGTACCTAGCTGGTACCTATCAACGCACGAACGAGCTCGGTTCGTGGGAAATGGACTAAAGCAAAAGTCGTGATTCCCACTCGATTGATTACCATATAGAGAAAAATGAAGCGGTCAAAAGCTGCGTGCAAACAAATAAATGACTTATAATCAGAACTGGCGGAAAGAGGGTTATTTAAATAAGCATAAATTTTGCTTTTTAAATCTGTTTAAATGTTCCATGAAATATCGTACTTGAGTACTCTGTTTAAAGTAGAAACTGGGTTTTTTCAGGTTCACGCTGTATCCCGGGTGTAGTAGGGTAGGCTAGGGGTTGAGACACTCCGCTCCCCACTTTTGTAGTGTTTGATTTCATCGAATTCTGAGGGCATTGTGTATTGACTGGCGGAACTCAACGTCGCCCTTTGCTTCGACACCAGAGAGAAGAAATGAAAATCTTAAATATTTTCAAAAGTTAGTTTAAAAAAAATGGATACAAAGGCAATAGATAAAATAGCTTCGAATCGAACACTATTAATACAATTTTAATTGTTTACATCTCTGTAGAAAAATAATTTCAAATACGTAAATATTGCGCTATAAGATTTCTATACGAAAATGCTAAATCGTAGGGATGGAACCCACAACCAGTCTCACTTTGTGCCCCTGCGCCACGGCTGGCTCCAAGGGGTACGATTATAAGTTCGAATAGCATCTTAGAATATTGCAAAATCAGAAATACTTCCGTGTTTAGTCATTTAGAGGTAAACGAGGCTAAATTTAATTGCAACATGCAAAATTATTATAAATTACAGAATATTTCAAGGTGGACATGACCCATGTTATAGATAAACGTAATTACATTTTTGATAACGATTTTTTTGTTTAACGTGAACCTTCACGCTGTATCCCGCACATAGCATGGAGAGGGTATCTGGAAACCTATATATATATAAACCTACATCACTCCGTTCCCATTAAGACGCTTCCAGTCTCCACTTTCCGCCGAATTCTGACGCCATTGCCTGTTGAGTGGCTCCTTACCAGTGAGAAGAAATGAAATTTTAAATAACCTCGTGTGGGAGTCGAACTCGCAACCTCTTACGTTTACAGTCACACCCTTGTGCCCCTACGCTCGACGGTCTTTTATTGTTACGTAAATGTGTTGCATAGCACTTAGTATTGTAGGTGTGTAGTAAAGTAATTATCATAAATCTGTTATTCATATTTAGTATCTCATTCTTGCTAACAACTGTAATGGGAACCTGAACTTACTATTAGGTTACCAATTACTATCTATTTAATAGAAAAATATATTAAATTGAAAAATATATAATATTATTTTTTGCTTGTTTATATAAATTTTTAGTCCTTTAAGCACAATTATGATTAAAGTTCCGATGGACGCGGTTTCTTTACAGTTAATATTTTTCAGTAGATACTAGTAAATGTAACAAGAACATTCGCTTTCTGAGAATATGTAAATACATTAGTATAATACAATACTTTTTTTTGTTGAAAACTGTCCAAAAATCGCGGGTTCAAATTCCGGTATATAAAATTTTATCGAATTCTAAGTGAGAAATAACTTTAGTCTCACGCTGTACCCCGCACATATCTGAGTAGGTAGAGGGAAAGTATGAAACTTGTGTTAAGACACTTCGTTTCCATTAAGAGACTTCCGTTCCACGTAATTCTAAAAACATCGCGTGTTGGATGGCGTAACTCAACGCCGCTAACTAACGCTAGAAATCACTTTTGAAATGTTAAAAATACATCAAGGCATCTAATAGTGGTAGTACCAGCGCAACTGCATTCAAAGTCCACAAAGACAAGAAGAAAGCAGAAAAGAGTGTATAGTCAAAACTCAATGAAGGAACAACACGATGTTGAAGTATTATATTAAAATAAGATTAAATTTAATTAGCTTCACGCTGTATCCCGTAGACAGCAGGTTAGGTAGAGGGAACCTAGTGTTAAGACACTCCGTTTCCTAATATTAAGACCCACTTTCTGCCGAATTCTGGAGGTATCGCGTGTTGAGTGGCAGAACTCAACGCCGCTTTGCCTCGACACCAGAGCGAAGAAATGGAAATATAAATTTAAATAAATATTTCATCTCTTCTAGTCGGGATCGAACCCACAACCAATCGGTTTTAGTCACACTTTGTGCCACTCTTCCTGCAAACACCAACACAAGGTTGGGACTGTAAGTAGACGGTTGTGGCTTCGAAGCCACATTAATAATTCTTTCCTTCGTGTGGCCCACACGAAGGAAAGAATTATTATTTATGAATATATATTTTTATTTCATCACTCTGGTACCAAGGCAAAAGCCCGGCGTTGAGATCCCCCTCTCAACACTCAATACCTCGAAAAATCCGGCGGAAACTGGGGAATATAGTGGAAGCCTAGTATTAACACTAGGTTCCCTCTGCCTGCTATATGCAGGATACATTGTAAATTTGAAAAAAATATATTCTTCTTAAATATGCTTACAGTGTGGACATACTACAGTCTACTACTATGTAAGTTTATGAACCTATTGAAATCCATATTTCATCTTCGGATTAGATATCAAAGATCGAGTCCCCGCTATCCCCGTAAATGAAAGATGGCGTGATGTCACCGTAATAAAAATGTTTTAGTGCAGGCGCACCCAGCCCGATACCATCGTCATATTACAGTTAAATTACATCCAAGAGTTTTAAAATGTAATGGCTGTTGACATTTTTACTGTTTGATATTATTTATTGTGTTTGACATTGTAGATTCATATGTACAACAAAAATACTTATTTAGATTAAAAAAATACATAATATTACATACATAATAGGCTAAGTCTTAAATTATTTAAAATTCCTTAATTTTCTTTATTATTGGTATACTTGTAGTGAATAGGTTTTTTTTAATTTGCAACGAATAGCTACTGGCTATCATAATAATTCCGATTATGTTACACAAAGTAAAACGTACAAAGTATAAATTTTGATTTCAAATCGCTGTAAAACCGACTGCTTGTGAGTTCGGTATCCACAGGAGGAGATGAAATATTTACTTAAATTTATATTTCCATTTCTTCGCTCTGGTGTCGAGGCAAAGCGCGACGTAGAGTTTCGCCACTCAACACGCAATGCCTCCAGAATTCGGCAGAAAGTGGGAAGAGTGTCTTAACACTAGGTTCCCTCTGTCTACCCTACTGTGTGCGGGATACAGCGTGAAGCTGAAATTGCACAACATAAAAATATCTCCAGTATAATTATAACTCAACCATAATTATAAATAAATACATCACCCTTTTACCGCAACATGTTGTGTTTAATATCACAAAAAGCACACGAAACAGTTTCACAAACACAAAACCAAAAAAAAAAAAATCACGGAACAAACACAAAATGCGCGAATTCATATGAATATTAAAGCCACAATTAACTAAATGTGTA